>VUYV01000018.1:2534705-2548572 GCA_008711295.1 Anarhynchus alexandrinus | reverse complement strand
TCGCATGCTGGTTTCCCACCAGCGCAATGCCCCGGCAATGCACGCCCCTGTTCTTCTGGGTCACTTTGTGCTGCAAGGGCAGGGCTAAACATTTACAAAGCTTCGGACAGCTGCCCTCCCTTAATAACAAACAACAACATCGCACAAACCGCTGGTTTCCAGACCCTGTCACCTCCTGACCATACGATGGCGCTTGTGCATGCATGATTACATTCCGTTGCCTTTTTACTGCAATCCCCAGACTATGTACGCCACTCGTCATTCTGCCGGAGCTATTTCGGCACAGCTGGCCCAGGGGCTGATGTTCGCTTACCGTGATGCTAAAATTACAAATGTGCTCTCGCTTCGTGTTGCTGTTCTTGCGTCTGTAAAGCTACATCTATATCATAGAACGGTTTGGGTTGGAAGGGACCTCTAAAGGACATCTAGTCCAACCCCCCTGCAGTGAGCAGGGACATCTTCAACTAGATCAGGTTGCTCAGAGCCCCGTCCAGCCTGACCTGGAATGTTTCCAGGGATGGTACATCTACCACCTCCCTGGGCAACCTGGCCAGTGTTTCACCACCCTTGTTGTAAAAAATTTCTTCCTTATATCTAGTCTAAATCTTCCCTTTTTTGGTTTAAAACCATTACCCCTTGTCCTATCACAACAGGCCCTGCTAAAAAGTGTGTCTTTCCTGTAGGCCCCCTTTAAGTACTGAAAGGCCGTATGTGCACATCTAATTTTCTATACGTCTCCAGTCCATTTTACTGGCATAGTAAAAGTGCTTGTTTCACCTCCCAGGTAGCAAAACATTTTAAGAGAGTTTTTGGTATGCAGTGAGTAATATTTCAGCTGTGACAGTCAAAACTTGTATGTAAGTGATACAAGTATGTAAGTAAGTTCTCCTCCTTTCTTACCTTGAAAGGATTAAAACCCAAACAAACAAGTCTCCTAACGTGGGCAGTGTGCAACGAAGAAAGAATAGGCAAGAGAATTTTAGTGCCAAGGAACAGGCATCTTGTTGAAGTAATTTCCTCAAATATTTAAATAAATATATATTCTTCAATGTCTCATAAAATACAAGGAACTAGAACACCATGCTCCAGCATTGATAAAAACTGTTGAAATGTTTGAGTTGAAATAATGTTAATATATATGATATTCACTTGTGTTGAGCAAGGCTCCATTAAGAAATTGCAGAGTATGCATTTATAAACCACCAACTTTCCCATTCAAGCAGTTGCTTTGTAAGGCCTAGTATACTTTTTAAATATTACAGTACATTTGCAAAAAAAAAAATAAATTTAAGATTCACATATTAAGTGTCATGTGCCACAATCCTAAGGATTCAAATGAATCGGGGCACCAGCTCTCCTTTTTTGCCTCTTCGTGGGCATTTGTAAAGAAATCTCACATAGTAGACAGGAATCATCATGTTACTTAGAAAGCCTCTTCCCCTGCCAAACATTACACAATTCTACATTTAGTTATTTCAATTTATTTAGTTTATGATGAAGACCTGAAAAGTGTTTTCTCCTGCAAACGTGCCTTAAGGTTCCCTGATTCATTTTTCTTCCTGCTTTTGCTCAATCATCTGTTCGACTATGTCATCTATCAGGAATCTCAAAACATTTTATTCGCAACGTAGTCCTAATTACTGCACAGACAAAATTAAGTCGCAGCTTTTGCAAGTTTTCATTAAAGAAGCTTTTTTTACCTCAGTGACTAGCGTTGGGCATACAGAAGTAGCATTCTTTTTCTTTTGTACTTTTACCTGGCTTCAGCCAAACTGCTCTTCATCACATAAAGTTTAGCAAAAAAAAAGTATTTTTCTTTCTTCAAATTGTTTCCCGTTTATTCCTTTGGCAGCGACTGTATACAATTTAATCCTTTATAAATCTAAAATGGAGCCGTAATTTCGCCAAAAAAAAAAAAAGGTACGAGAGTGTAATTGGTCCTCCCACAGCAATCGCGAGCATTCATGTATTCCCTGTATGGTTTTGGCTTCTTGCCTAGTTGGCTGCTAACACGTGTGTTAAACATGCTGAGGCGGGGAACGCCGGTACGGCCCTGCAGACCATGTACCTGTACGCTTTAGGCGCACAAATTGTCCTCTTAATTCCAGGGGGACCATTATTGCGCTTAAAGGTAAGATTGTGCTTTAACTGTTTTGGAAACGGTGATCTTAAATGACTTCCATTTTCCCGAAGGCCCAATTCTTCCTTTACCTTACCTGCTCCTTCACGCTGTTGCTATTCCACCGATTTGTACGTTCATGCTGGGAATTTCTCTTTGCAGTCAAAATTTCACGTTTCTTTTTGAAAGGATTTTCAGCTTTATGGGAAGGTGTCTGTTTTGACACTTAATGTCCCAGAAAAGTGGACTCTTGGCACTTAACAGTGCAACCGGGCAGCTTATGGGCTGCTGAAAAGCTGCTGCGCATATTAAACAAATCACGAACTCCTATCAATTTAAGCAGATCGCAGAGTCCGCATCTCAAGTCAGGTGAGGACAGGCAGAGACAGGGGGCTTCTTCAGAGAAGCCTTTCCTTTTAGGAGTTTAGATTTGTGTTTTGCTTCTTACTTTTGTTCCATTCTTAATTTGAGTCACGTCAGTCCAATCCTATATGAGAGTTTCAAGTAATAACATGTATTTTTATGTAGAAATTAGAAAAGAGATTGCTCATATCTGTGCTGGAGGAACTCAATTTTCCATTTTACGTAGGATCTTTGACCTGAGGCTTTCAAAGTACCCTTGTGGCTCACCCAAAGCACAGTTAATGTAGCTATGGAAGAGTTTTACTGGAAAGAGAGCAAATAACACAGCTTTCAACTGACAAATACAACCCTAAAAATTAGTGTTGTCTTTACTGCTACTCTCGCAGCAAATTTTGTTCCTGTTAAAGTCTCACTGAAAAGAGGGTTTGTCCCTCAATGTAATGGTTTGGTTTGCAATGCCCTGCTGTCCTGTTAAACTATTTATACGAGAAACAGGGAGGGGCTGGCACAGTCCTATTTCAAAATACAATGCTTACGTAGTCACCGAAGCAGATAGCCTGCAGGGCCATCTACAACTTTTTTAGCCAAGAAAATAGAAATACCTTTTAACTGGTTGAATCTTCTCTAGCCTTTCTTTTTCAAGACCTACCAGTGTTGACTTCCAGCAACGTATCGGGTTGAATATTTACTAGTCCTTTCACCTTTATTACATGTACTCACCAACAACTCTGGAGGCGATCTCTTTGATTCATGGACAAATAAGGCAAATGAAACATCAGCTTACAGAATTACAGGGTAAATCTTGGAATTTTTTTTTTTTTTTTACCTTTTCCCCCTAAAACAATGAGAGTTTAAACCCAGAGGACGTTATTTGAAATTCTAGAATAAATAATTAACCTCTATACCTAATTGAAAATTCCTTTAAGCTTGCACAGTGCTTAATAAGGAAGTGCTAGAAATAAAATTGCCTGTGAAACCCTACCTTTAACAACTAAGTAATAAGAGGTCTACTGAATATTTGTAAACCAAGATATTTTTAGATTTTAATGTAGCCAAATAACTTCTCAGTTCTCCAGAGAATGCCAGAGACCCCTGATCAACATAAGGACCACCCCACTGTTTAAATATAAGATCTTCTTTCCATTTTTTTCCTTTCTGTAACTTTTAATTTTTTTTTTTTAACAAGGGAATAAAATCTGCATTTTGATCTCAGGCAGCTAAAAAACACTGTGTCTGGAATCTTCCCAAAATATTCAGTTTAAGGCCAACACCCTTTATGGAAAATTTCAGACTTCTCGTGAAAGCTGGCAAGTTTTATGAGCAACTAAGAACCTGTATAATACAAAATGTCAGACAGCTTCAAAATAAGTGACACTATGCTGCACATTGTTAATATTTTTAAATAGAGAGGTGATCTGAGATAGACACACAACTGTAGGGATTTCATATTGGCCTTATAACATTTTCACCAATTTAAACCTATTAGGTCAGTTCAAACCTATTACTTTGTATATCACCACCATAGCAAAGACTGTAAATATCTGGACCCTCTTCTGATCTTTCTCTACAAATATTCAAGTGCAGGGTCCTGCACCTGGGTCAGGGCGACCCCCGGTATCAATACAGGCTGGGGGATGAAGGGATTGAGAGCAGCCCTGCCGAGAAGGATGTGGGGGTACTGGTGGATGAAAAGCTCAACATGAGCCAATAATGTGTGCTCGCAGTCCAGAAAGCCAACCGTATCTTCGGCTGCATCAAAAGCAGCGTGGCCAACAGGTCAAGGGAGGTGATTCTTCCCCTCTACTCTGCTCTGGTGAGACCCCACCTGGAGTACTGTGCCCAGTTCTGGAGTCCTCAGCACAGGAAAGACATGGACCTGTTGGAGCAGGTCCAGAAGAGGGCCACAAAGATGATCCGAGGGCTGGAGCACCTCTCCTATGAGGACAAGCTGAGACAGAGTTGGGGTTGTTCAGCCTGGAGAAGAGAAGGCTCCAGGTAGACCTTATAACAGCCTTCCAGTAATTAAAGGGGGGCTACAGGAAAGATGGGGAGGGACTCTTTATCAGGTAGTATAATAATAGGACGAGGGGTAACAGTTTTAAACTGGAAGAGGATAGATTTAGATTAGATATTAGGAAGAAATTTTTCACCCTGAGGGTGTTGAGACACTGGAACGGGTTCCCCAGAGAAGTTGTGGATGCCCCATCCCTGGAAGTGTTCAAGGCCAGGTTCAACAGGGCTTTGAGCAACCTGGTCTACTGGTAGGTGTCCCTGCCCATGGCAGGGGGGTTGGAACTAGATGATCTTTAAGGTCCTTTCAAACTCTATGAAATTGGTCACAGGCTGCTCACAAGTAGATGCTTCCCTGTTCTCCAGGTGGCTCTGCTAGTTATCTGCCTCTTTAAAGACAGGATAAAATCAGGACAGAACTCCAGGACAGTCACCTGTCATATCCTCTAGCTTCAGGAACTAACAGTCCTCCTGGGTTTGCTGCACGACCTGCTTCCACCAGTCAGTATCCTCACTATGGAGCTGAAGCACCAGCTGAATGCTGTGGCTTGGTGTGCTGCCCATCATGAAATGTGATCTGAGAATATCCTATTTGTTAGTGTTCCCTGTGATCTGAAAAACGGACTTGGGTTTGGACAGAACTTCTAATGGTTCCTACTTGTAAAAAAGAGTAATTAAAAATGCGTTCAAAATTACCATGCTGCCAACTGACATGTTTTTTTATTCAACTATTATTGTGCATCTTAAAGAACTGTATCCAATCTAAAGAACATGGTGGCGGAAGCACCGGCTGTGTTTGGACCCAGAAAAGGAATGCAAAAGGCTCATGTTCGGTCTGCCTGTGCTGTGCTATACAAGAATCATAGAATCACAGAATCATAGAATGGTTTGGGTTGGAAGGGACCTCTAAAGGACATCTAGTCCAACCCCCCTGCAAT
This sequence comes from Anarhynchus alexandrinus, assembly GCA_008711295.1. Taxonomy (NCBI): domain Eukaryota; kingdom Metazoa; phylum Chordata; class Aves; order Charadriiformes; family Charadriidae; genus Anarhynchus; species Anarhynchus alexandrinus. Next base: position 2,543,142 of record VUYV01000018.1, on the reverse strand, counting down.
GAGCAGGGACATCTTCCACTAGATCAGGCTGCTCAGAGCCCCGTCCAGCCTGACCTGGAATGTTTCCAGGGATGGGGCATCTACCACCTCTCTGGGCAACCTGGGCCAGTGTTTCACCACCCTCAGTGTAAAAAATGTCTTCCTAATATCTAGTCTAAATCCCCCCTCTTTCAGTTTGAAGCCGTTACCCCTTGTCCTATCGCAACAGGCCCCAACCATCCAGCCAATTCCTTATCCACCAAGTGGTCCATTCGTCAAATCCATGTCTCTCCAATTTAGAGACAAGGATGTCGTGCAGGACTGTGTTAAATGCTTTACACAAGTCCAGGTAGATGATGTCAGTTGCTCTTCCCTTATCGACCGACGCTGTAACCCCATTGTTGAAGACCACCAAATTTGTCAGACATGATTCGCCTTTAGTGAAGCCATGTTGGCTGTCACAAATCACCTCCTTATTTTCCATGTGTCTTAGCACAGTTTCCAGGAGGATCTGTTCCATGATCTTGTCAGGCACAGAGCTGAGACTGACCGGCCTGTAGTTCCCCGGGTCTTCCTTTTTTCCCTTTTTAAACATGGGGGTTATGCTTCCCCTTTTCATCTGTGGGAACTTCACTGCACTGCTGTGACTTCTCAAATATGATGGATAGTGGCTTAGCAACTTCATCCGCCAGTTCCCTTAGGACCTGTGGATGCACCTCATCAGGTCCCATGGATTTGTGCACCTTCACGTTCCTTAGATAGTCTTGAACCTGATATTCTCCTACAGTGGGCAGTTCTTCATTCTCCCATTCCCTGCCTTTGCCTTCTGCAACTTGGCCAGTGTGGCTAGAGAACTCGCTGGTGAAGACTGAGGCAAAAAAGTCATTGAACACCTCAGCCTTCCCCATATCCCATATCTTGTTGCCCTTGGCGTCCCTGGCCACATTTAATTCTATCAGGGCTTTAGCTTTCCTAACCTGACCCTTGGCTGCTTGGACAATTTCTCTGTATTCCTCCCCGGCTAACTGTCCTTGCTTCCACCTTCTGTAGGGTTCCTTTTTCTGTCTGAGTTTGTCCAGGAGCTCCTTGTTCATCCATGCAGGCTTCCTGACGTTTTATGCCTCTTAGCTGGGATGCATCGCTCCTGAGCTTGGAGGAGGTGATCCTTGAATACTAACCAGCTTTCTTGGGCCCCTCTTCCCTCCAGGGCTTTATCCCATGGTAATCTACCAAGCAGACCCCTGAATAGGCCAAAGTCTGCTCTCCTGAAGTCCAGAGTAGTGATCTTACTGTGTGCTCTCCTCACTGCCCAAAGGATCTTGAACTCCACCATTTCATAGTCACTGCAGCCCTTGAGCTTCACATTCCCCACCAGCCCCTCCTTGTTGGTGAGAACAAGGTCCAGCGTGGCACCTCTCCTCGTTTGCTCCTCAATCACTTGGAGAAGGAAGTTATCATCAACGCATTCTGGAAACCTTCTGGATTGCTTATGCCCTGCTGTGTTGTCCCTCCAACAGATACCAGGGTGCTTGAAAAAGCCATCCAATCTTGAGCTGAAGGCATCGATAGGAGGAGATACCATCCTGTCCTTTGTGTTTTGCTTGTGGTTGATCACCTTTTACCATTTAGAAAGTCAAATCTAAGTTTTTAAATTGCATCCATCTTTTTTAAACTTCCGGCTATCGGTTTCCATTATGTCTTTCTTTAAAGTGACTTCCCATTACCAGGAAAACACTATATAATTAATGTATCTCTGGGTTTTTGTTCCTATTGTTATTAAATAGCTAGAGGCTTTTAAAGCCTCTGAATCCTTTTATGATCCTCTGCGGAGTCTCCAGTTTTCAGTCTATTTAAAAAAGGGGACCCAGCAGATATAAACTCACCTTATTTCTACTATCTACTCCACTGTTAGCATCTCCAAACAGCACCAGCCCTTTTTGTCCCATGTGTATACCAGACTCTTTTCGAGGTGTCTTGTGATTGCATCCCTTTAATCTTTTCTAAAGACTCTGCTTTCCAGGATTCAGTAGTATCTTCTAGGTACATGATTTGCATTCATTAATCCTAGATGCATAATTTTGCATTTGGACACATCAAGACACAACTTACTTAAGTGGTTCCATTTACAAAGCAGTCCAGTCTGTGTGATTGTTCTGCATTATTGTCTTTTCCTCATCATCTGTACTTACCCCAGCATCTTTGTCACAGCCACAAATAAAATCAGTGGCAATACTGTGATGACGTCTAGACCACAGATGGAAGTGTTGGGCCAGCTACCGTAACTAAGACTCCACTTCTGTGAAAAGTCCAGCCCTTTGGTTATTTTTGTAATGTTACTTATTTCTTCAGATCTGTCGGTCCATCAGCTTTTGAGCCATTTAACATCTTATACTAAAACTAAGCGAGACTCACTGGTGTGTAGTACGAAGCACATTACCAAAGTCTATTCCATCTACACAATTACTTTTGTGCTGAAGCTTCTGACCTACTTAAGTACTGAAGCTCAGTGTGTTTGCCAAGATCCTTTTTCCTTCAGCCACACTTACTGGTATTAGTTATATTCCTGCCCTTTTATTCTTTATCAAAGAAATCCCGTGTTTTCCATTCTTTTGCTGAGGACTGACTTTAACGTGTTGGGCTGGCTTATTAGTACCTGACTCATCCTGCTCAGACAAATGGGAACTGGCTCTGATACCACAGAATCATAGAATGGTTTAGGTTGGAAGGGACCTTAAAGATCATCTAGTTCCAACCCCACCCTGCCATGGGCAGGGACACCTCCCACTAGACCAGGTTGCTCAAAGCCCCATCCAGCCTGGCCTTGAACACCTCCACGGATGGGGCATCCACAACTTCCCTGGGCAACCTCTTCCAGTGCCTCACCACACTCAGACTGAAACATTTCTTCCTAATATCTAATCTAAATCTATCCTCTTCCAGTTTGAAGCCATTAAACCTCGTCCTGTCACTACATGCCCTTGTACAAAGTCCTTCCCCAACTCTCCTGTAGGCCCCTTTTAAGTACTGGAAGGCCACAATAAGGTCTTCCCGGAGCCTTCTCTTCTCCAGGGTGAACAACCCCAACTCTCTCAGCCTGTCCTCATAGGAGAGGTGCTCCAGCCCTCAGATCATCTTTGTGGCCCTCTTCTGGACCCGCTCCAACAGGTCCATGTCTTTCCTGTGCTGAGGACTCCAGAGCTGGGCACAGTACTCCAGGTGGGGTCTCACCAGAGCAGAGTAGAGGGGAAGAATCACCTCCCTTGACCTGTTGGCCACACTGCTTTTGATGCAGCCCAGGATACAGTTGGCTTTCTCGGCTGCAATTGCGCATTGCCAGGTCATGTTGAGCTTCTCATCAATCAGCACACCCAGGTCCTCCTCAGGGCTGCTCTCCAGCCATTCCCCGCTGAGTCTGTATTTGTGCTTGGGATTGCCCCAACCCATGTGCAGGACCTTGCACTTGGCCTTGTTGAACTTCATGAGGTTGGCATGGGCCCACCTCTCCAGCCTGTCCAGGTCCCTCTGGATGGCATCTCTCCCCTCCAGTGTGTCTACCTCGCCACAGCTTGGTGTCATTGGCAAACTTGCTGAGGGTGCACTTGATCCCACTGTCCATGTCACCAACAAGGATGTGGAACAACACTGGTCCCAGTACCGACCCCTGAGGAACAGCACTTATCACTAGTCTCCACTTGGACATTGAGCCATTGACCACAACTCTTCGAGTGTGACCACCCAGCCAGTTCTTTATCCACTGAGTAGTCCACCTGTCAAATCCATGTCTCTCCAATTTAGAGACCAGGATATCGTGCGGGACAGCGTCAAACGCTTTGCGCAAGTCCAGGCAGATGACATCAGTTGTTCTTCCCTTGTCCACTACTGCTGTAACCCCCTCATAGAAGGCCACCAAATTTGTCAGGCATGACTTCCCCTTGGTGAAGCCATGTTGGCTGCTACCAATCACCTCCTCTATTTCCATGCCTTATCACTCTTTCCGGAATGGCTCAAGACTTTTGAGATTTACATTTATTATTGTAAATGGACCAGCCACCTCCACTGATGACAAAGGCAGGCAGGAGTGTATTTTGAGGCACACACCACTCTCATTTTCCCTATACTTGTACTTCTCACTAGGCATTTTGTACTGATTACTGTCCAGAACAGCTTATGGGGTCTAACAGACTTTTGGTCCAACACCCTTTCCTTTGTTCCATTCAGTCTTACGGCTCCAGGGTTATCTAGACCTGCAGATTAAATAGTATCAATGGAATGACTGCTTATCCCTCGTACTTCCTTCACTTTGGGATGTATTTTTAGAAAGATTCCCTTTCAGTGTAACTGTCCCAAATAACGCATGAAAAATGCTCCTAGTACAGCTGTAGCCTATCAAACAAAACACCACTTTGGTTGACATGCTCTATGCCACACTCCTTTCTTCCTGATTAAATTAATTCTAGCCAAGGAACTGACCTTCCTGACAAACCTATCCCAGCAAAATTCACAATTTAAACCTTGCAGAATTGTTTGTAGACTGAAAACTGCTTTATTTAATCTTCATGAACCACAAACATGTTTCTGTTTTTGTCACACGGAGAAGAGAAGCACTTATTCCACCACCCCTTTTTCAGCTACTGATGGAAATATACATTTGTTAAAACCTCTTGCTGCTAACATACTACAAAGCTCTCTGTCCTCTGCAGTCTTTGTCAGGGGCAGTTTTAGTGGTGATACTAGCAGTATGAAAACAAGAATACTAAATACTTGGGTGTTTGGGTTCTTTTGAAAGCCACATTTTTTAAACATGTATGTAGTCTTTGATATGTATCATGGGTTGCTTGGATTAATAGCTGGTACGTTACTAATAAAGGTAATTAATTTCTCCTGGATATCACAAATGGTTTAGTGGATAGTAGTATTAGAAGCACTGCCTCAGAATCACATGCGCAAGTTTTTGTATTTAACCAGCCCTGTTTCCTGTGCAGTTAGTCTTAACGGTGGACAACAGCCAGTTAAAACGAAAAGATGTTTTTTTCAACTCTTCTTTTGGGTAAGTTAGCAGCTACTACAGTTACAAAGTAAACCTTTTTACCACTGTTAAAACCAACCTTGCTAATCCTCCTTAGTGATTCCTTTTTAATCAAATGAATTGCAGATAAGTATTGGTGTATGTGCGGTATTATTAATAACTAAAATATAAAAAGTTAAGGAAGACTTAAGATCCTTGGATAAGACAACAGTATTTCGTTTTTATAGAGAAGTTTCAAATAGAATCTGGAAGACAGAAAAATTATTCGCAGAATTTCCACGAAAATATATTAACAGAAGACTATTCTGGGAGAAATTAGAACCCCCCCACCTTCCTACCCAGCCTCTAATTTACTTCCATCACTGTGGCTGCATAGGAAAAATGTGAACAGAGCACTTCAGCAGGCTCAGTACGTTTACTATACAGTGAAGTAACATTGATTCAACTCAAAATGACCACTCATCACCAGTTGATGAGTTTATCGAGGTGGAAAAATTGCTACTGTTAAGGAAACAGGATAACATAACTGGATGATAAAATAACTCAATTTGGTTGGAGATCAAGAAGCAAATGCATTTTTACGTAAAGGCCTTCAAAGCTGTCAACACAAAGCTGACGACCCTCAACTTCGCATCTTACAACCTAGGGCAGTCAGCAATAGGTGAGTGAGACCTTGAGAAATCTGGCAGTGTTACTGGGCACACAGCTGTTTGCTAAGCACGTTGCCAATACCTGGAAAGGGATCTAAATAAGACACAAGAAAAATAGGAAGGAACCATGACTCAAAATGGCTCTTCACTAATTTTTCAATTTATTCACATGTAAATTATCAGTGAGATGGATGCAAACATTATCAGCCATACTGACTTACAGCCATAACAATTTTTCATGACTTGACACGCTTACTCTTTTTAAGAAAACCTAGATGGAACCTGATCATAACATAATAACCAATGGGATAGTTAAGTGTCCAAGTACGTATCCAGTGTACCAGCATGTACCTTCAAAACTATCTCCATGACTGCTAAGTACCAGAATAATTTTTAGAGGACATTCAACAAAAACCACCAGCTTAATTTGCTTTTGTGAGAGTAAAGTCAGATACAGCATGGTACTTATTGCTGAGTGACACTAAAACAAGGTCTAGGGAAAAATATAAAGAAACACTGAATCACACATAAAACTAAGAGTCGGAAGGGTAAAGGCTCTGTTCACAGGACTGTGAACAACTGAGCTATAAACTTTTATATAAAGCTATATTCTGCCTCTAGTGTATCAAATCTGACCCAACCAAATCATTAATTAAGGTCAGAAATCCTATTGCTTACAATGTATTTTTACGATTTGCCTACTCCACTCCAAAAAGTGCAAGTTACACAAACATTTGTGCAAATAAGTTAACCTATGTTGTTACAAAGTGGTGCAAGCATACCTATTGTATCTGCAGTTTTCAAGTGCGTTCTGCCCTTGGACGACTCCGTTAGCTGTGAGAGCAGAAAGGGCTGTGAATATCAGTTGTAAACATGGCTTCCCTGCTGGCAGCTCCACTGATGGGAGTTGCCCTGTTCCTGATCATACCAGGGTGTTTGTGGCCTACTGGAAACCATAGTGGCTGGGGAGAGCATTTAGGTGACGGCTGCATCAGGACAAAACATCTCTCTAATGTCTCAAAAGCTGCTGCTATCCGGCTCCTGAGTAGTAAAGAACAAGGGGATAAAGGTGAAATGGTTATATGCACACACGGTGAACGGCCAAGCAGTCAAGAAGTTAAGATTCAGGTCTTCCCAAAACATCTAGCCATTTGCCTTTCAATGGCATCACAGCTTTTCTGAGGTCTTTCCCTACAAAGACCTAACATTTGGATATGCTGAATCTTTGATGGCAATGTGCCCTGCATTATGGACATTCCTTATGTGAATGACGGACTGATTAAAATGCCCTTGGAACCAAAGTCCTTATAGGACAACCTGCTGTTCATTATCATTTTCTATGCACTTTACATTCATTTGAAAAAATGGCTTAAAAATCGTAGAATCATTCACGTCGGATCTCTGCAGACCATCTAGTCCAACCCTCCCGTTCACAGCAGGGTCAGCTACAGCAGGTTGCTCAAGGCTGTGTCCAGTTGGGTTTTGAGTATCTCCACAGATGGAGACTTCACAATCTTTCTGGGAAACCTGTTCCACTGTTTGAAGAAATTCAGAGTCTTTTTTTTTTTTGGTCTTAAATTGAATTTCCAGTGTTTGTGCTATCATCTCTTGGCCTTTCATTCAACACCACTGAGAAGAGTCCAGCCCTGCCATCTTTACTTCCCCCCATCCAGTATTACATGGATGAAACCCCCGAAGCCCTCTCTCCTCCAGGCTGAGCAGCCCCAGCTCTCTCAGCCTCTCTTCGTACATCAGATCCTCTGGTCACTCAACCATTTTAATGGCCTAGCTTCTATGAAAGCATTGCATAATACAAGCTATTAGAGACATGTTTCAACCAAGGATCTTATGGATGCATAAATAAAACCAATAGTTTGACCATTTTTAACTTTTCTGTATCAGATCTACCTTGCTGTTGATTATGAATCTACCATTGTCTTTCTCCGCTCTTCCATCCTGACAAGAATATTTACTTAAGACTATTTTACACTAGTATCACATGTGAGGTCAAGCTCAGTAACTCTTTTTAAGGGAAATATTTTAGGACTCTCTCCTGCAATACAGGTCTGAGCTGATTCTACAGAATTTTAACTACATCGTTCGTGGAACTAAATAAAATGAGTTAATTTTTAAAGTATTATGGTTCCTCTTCCATTCTCAGTACCATGGTTAAAATTTGCACGGTGCAGGGCACATGTTTACCATACCTTATACTGAAATAAATTACAAGTATGGCCCAAATTACTTGTTAAGCCTGTGTGTTAAGACAGAAAAGACTAGTGCACAAAATTAAAGCTGAGTCAAAGCTGAACCCAAAGGCTCATTCGCAACATAAACACTGCACATATGCTGTTCATGGCCAGATAAGTCACATTTGCATCATTTGATAAGTACAACAGAAAATTTCCTTCCAGTTTACTTAAATGGCAAGAACAGCATATGAAGCAGCCTCCTCAAGCCCTGACCCCACAATTATGCAAGAACTCCAACCAAACTGAATGTACCTTCTCATCTCCATGACGTTACTCATGGTATGTAATTTCTGATGCCTCGAAAACTTTAGGATCTATCTTTCATGGATCAACATCGAGACTTTTCTTAAAAAAAAAATTTAAAATTTCTGATCAACTTCCAGAACGAGAAAACACTGCTAGCCAGGGTTTTGGTTTCAACGGCACATTACTTCAAGTTTTCTATCGTCCACAAAAGGCCCCGTACCCCCCCCACCCCCCCCCGTTATACCCCCTCCCCCAGAACTCTGAACCAGCGCGGGGGCGGCCGG
>VUYV01000018.1:2484008-2533186 GCA_008711295.1 Anarhynchus alexandrinus | reverse complement strand
CCTTGGTGCTGGTTTCTCCTCCCGTCTGACTGTCCCTGCTCTGCTGAGGCCCCCACCTGAGTGGAAAGTCGTTTCAAAGGAACGCCCGGGACTGGTTATTTCCTTAATTTCGGGTTCGTTAAGAATTAATTTAGATGTCATCTCACATACAACGTCCCTAGGAAATCTGGAGAAAACTCCCCCCCTTTTTTTTTTTAACCAGTTTCTGCAAATACTCATGCCACTGAACTACAACAAAGAGGAAAAGACTTGAGATTTGTTACCAAATTACAGTGAAAATAGCAGTACAGATTCTCCTGCCAAAACTGAGGGAGATGCATCAAGAAATAAACAGCTAAATTATTACATTGCTGCATTTGTAACATTGTTTTTATTCTTCCAGCTATTTACCTAGTAATCGTGGGGCTTATTTCGAAGATAAGAATTAGGTGCTACAGGAGTATAATTTTTTTACCTTTCATGTGTGTGTGATTGAAAGCGTGTGTGTACATCGCATTCTCCATAAGTGGGTCACATAGGGAGAGTTGTGACACTGCAGCAATAGTGTAGACTGAACCCACGGTCGTCTCATAACCACAGCGAAGCTTCGGGTAGCTCTGGGCTCTAACCCAATTGGGACATGTAAGGCATGCTGCAATTTTTAATGTGATGTAGCAAGGCATGATGGGAACTTGGTTATGGTTGTACACTAAGTCATCTCAGCGTAGGCAGAGGCCGGGGCTCGGACGTGGGGAATTTTGCTGGTTATGCCTTTATTTTTCGAGGAAGGGTCAGAGTTTTGCTGCCTGAGTATTTGGTTTATGCCCCTGACTCCAGATAAACAGATGTGCTGTTCTTTCCTTAGGAGTAGACAAAGGACTATCTTATGTATTTCTTTTTCATAATGGTGCCTTTTCTGAGGTTTCCTCTTTTTCGCTTTTTCCTTTTTTCCCCGTTTCCTTTTTTTTCAGTGAGAGCAGAGAAACTGACGGTTTCTATGGCATACTAATGCTCTTTCTTCTAAGGAACTATTTTTAAAGTTGCTCTCTCTTTAAAACGTGACAGCTCGTCTATTTCTTTTTATTTCATCTTGATTATCTTGCTAGGCCTATTGAGTCAAGGATTTGTAATGTGGCAAGACTGGTGCAGTGTCTGCGTTGCTTCTCTTGACTGATTGTACTCAAGGTCAGATTTATGGAAAATACCCATTTTTATTTTGGGAGGTTATTTTATTTCAAATAGCTTAATACCATTTCTTCCATGAATATATATATATTTTTTATCTGTCCTGCCACTTGAAAATATTGCCTTGACTTTCACAAAACCCAAACCAGGCAACACTCTGAATAAGTAAGTAAAAATCAATTCATAAGAACTAGCTTTACAAACAGAATTAGGTGTATTTCGGAGTTGTATTAATTATTGTTCCATGTGAAGCTGACATAGACCGAAGCCAAGTAAAAGGTGTAGATGCTTAGTTCTTTTCAGAGGTATAAAACCTGGTTTTAGGTGCCTAGACTTTTTTGGTCATAGTGGTAGAAGAGCAGTTCCCAAATTACTGAGATTTGAACAAAGAACCATGTAAATTTGGGCACTGAGAAGGACTAAGTGTAGGGACACGGCTGGGCACCTGCTTCTCTTTGAGAGTTTAGGTTCCCAAACCGGAACTGAAAATTGATTCTCTCTGTTTCGGTGCCAAAACCTGCTCCTGAGGTGAGTGTCAGCTGGAATATTTTGAAAGACCTGAGAATGCTTTCTGTCCTTCTTGAAATCTTGCGGGAAAATGAACTGCTGGAATTGCTTATGGTACCACAGAGCCTAGGGCGCTTACCAAGGAATTTGAAGGTGTTTGGTGTGGTGCTCACAACAAGAAGCTCTGGTATTTCTCGTGTCACAGAGCAGTGTCTTCATCACGGAGCTGCCAGCTGGTACAGAACTATGTGGCATACCTTCCTTTGTGTGCCTGAATCTTGGGCCCCTTGCTGTTCCACTGCTCAAAAGAAGAGCAAGCAGGAAGAAACACAATATATTCTCATCTGCTGCTCAAAACCTGAGATGATTTCAGGAAATTTGTAGGGATTTTTTTTTTTTTTGTTCCATAGCCGTAGACAGATGTCTTGATGCCTTCTTGGACTGCAGATTTTGATTTAGGCACTTTTATCATTTTAGACAGTTTAATTAAATCCTGTTTTACATGCCTGCATACTCTTCTGGTCCTCTTTCTGCAGCGAATTTCTGTGGAGGTGGGGGTCTTTGCCTTAGCGGAGCACTTTTAAAGTCTTTGTGATCCTGCACAGGGGTAAGAATTTCTGTGCATGAGTTTGTTGGCTGGGTCTGGGTGCAAAAGCGCATCATGAGAAACCTTATTTGAGAAGAAACTCCATCAGTGAAAGGGTTAGGAGTTTTTTCTTCTTCTTTGGATCAAGTACCAAAGCATGAATCTGTGTCCTTTCATAGGCTCGGTCTTGAAAACCCCTTCAGTTTGTGTAGAACCTGAGCCTTCGTTTTGCAACATATTATGCCCCTGTAGGTGAAAAGGCCACACTGTTATGCATAGTATGCAGCTGCAGGTCTGCTAGGTTGTCACTGCTGGTGCACCGCCATGAACGCCACAGAGACTCGTTGGTTTTAGCATCTGTTGCTTGGAATCTGGGCAGCAGCGAAGAGATGGCATCGATGGGCTTGTTCTCGAATCCAGGAAGTAGTGGTGGCAGCCTCTGGGTCTCATGGGTGAAAAGGATAGAAGGATGATGAAGGAGAGCCTCACTCAGAGACAGTGAGGAATTCAGGGAGAGGGTAGGGTAGAGAAAGTGCATGCATGAATCATAAGCAGTAGGAATTTGTGGTGGAGTGATGGTCAGGTGGGTGATGAAAGCAGGAAGCAGAGAAAACGAATGCCAGTTCTTCCAGTACCTAGTGGTGAACTGGCACTTCAAGCTGGTTGGGTCCCAGCCGATCAGAGGCTAATATGTATGATAATACAGTCGTCAAAAGCACAGGCAGACACAGCGTCTTGACTTTTCCCAGAGTGCTGGGCAGTGAGCGCTAGCTTCTTATGTGTGTGTTGTCCAAGGAGAGAGGCAATTTATCTCTGCCAACCTTTAATCCCCTCTGCCTCCTCCAAAAAAAAATATCTCTGAATTGCTGATATAATTTTTGCTACAAATTGATAAGTAGCATTGCATTGCATGAATGATGGGAGTGTGCTGTAGGTATAAGCTGGAGAGATGAAATTTGTGGGTGAGGAGGTAATGAACATAATACAGGCACACAAGAAGTTGGAGAAGAAGCTACAGAAAAGAATAAACACTGAAGACAACACAGAAAAGATGACAAGATGAATAGGAAAGACATTTGCAATAGGCTGGCTAGGTGTATACTGAATAGATGGAAGTAAACCAATTTGGATATGAATAATTCTTGCTTAAATGACTGTATGAAACCTTGTTATTCTGTTCTTGTTTCTGTGGCATGGCAGAAGTTGATTGCCATCAGTCAAGCTATGTCTTGTATCTGAGGCTGAGAAACACTTTTCTTCTGCTCTTGATTCTGAGAAAAGCATTTATGTGACGAGCTGTTCCTGTTAATGGTGGGTGCTTCTGACAGAAATGCTTGACAGTCAGAATAATTGTGAGGTGATTTATGTCCAGCTGGACACCACAATGATTTGTTAGCGCAGCTGTCTTTAAAATATAGGGCCCTTCCACCTGAACATCACACAAATATGGGATTCCTTGGAAAATTATTAGACTGCTGCTGCTTTTCCTCCAGTTCAATTTCTGGCTATATTTCTCCCTCAACTTGTAAAAATACATTTTCTCATATATGAATCAGGTGGTTACCTGCAAAGAGTTCAGAAAAGTTGAGCTAGAAAAATGGTGAAGCCTAGAAAATACTTGCTGCAGATTATGGTTTAGGTTTGTGGTTTTGGAGTACTTGTTAATTATTTAATTTTGTATAGTAGTTTCCCCCATGAAGACTTAATTAATGTAAATGTTAGTTGATGTACTTCAGAAAGGTTATGATTCTTACAGAAACCTTGGGCAGAATCTTAGTGTTTTCTTTAGGTCTTTTGTGGAAGTGTCACAGGAATGGGGAGATTTCTGTCTGACACTGTGAAAAATGGGGGAAGGAGAATCGCATCTTCTACTTGTACAGAAACATGAGCAGAAATGTGCAGCAAAGTTCTATTGCCTCTTGCTGGTGTTGCACTTAGGAAACTAGTTGGACTAAGTGCGAGAGAGAAATACAAGTTTATTTTAGGTCACATTTTACCCAACTAGGTTTGCTTGATCCTAATTATAATGCACGTTTGTAAGCAGCAAAATTTAGATTGCACTTTCAGATTTAGTAAGTATTTTCATTTTGTTGTCTTGTTTGGTTCTTTTGTTAAGAAGATTGAAATCTTGTTATTGTGCATTGAACAAATGTTGACATTCTGTTCAAAGAAATTTGGTAGAATATGACATTTGGTAATTTTTGAGAACTGGTGATTTTTTTTTTTAATCCAAAAGCAAATAGGTACTTTGTCTTGGGGCAGGAATTTCTGAAATATTCACACATCTGAGGTTTGAAAACATATGGTGTTATGTTCTGGAAGCAGTTTACATTGATGATTTCAATTCCTGAAATGACATAAGAGTAACTTCCTCCTGACTGCACAAGTGTGAACACAGGGGACGTCAAAAGCAATGTGCATTTCAGATTATTAGATGTCTATCTTTAATTTACCTTATCAAGCTGTATTGATTTGACAACGCTGTATTCTCCACCATCCAAAAAAGACTTGAGTGTGAACTTGTGTAGTCTTTGTCTTAATTATTTTCAATTTTTGAGATTATAAGGAAATCATATTTTCATATCCTTTTATCAGCTGATTCTGGTTTTGGAGCTGTGGGGTTTTGAGAAATAGACCTGGAGTGTTGGAGCTCACAGTTCTCTTATTCAGACCCTGGGCATTTGGTGCTCTAGAGTAGTATTTCTGGAATCCCAAACAGAGGTGAAATCTTGTCCATCTTAAAGTCGAGAGGTATTATCTGTTAACTTCCGTGCACCCAGAATTTCTGCTTTTCAGTGCACAGGCAGAGGCAACCTTCCTTGCACAATGAAAGTTAAATAACCTTTCTTCTTTACCTTCTGCAGACACTGTGACTGATGAGAGTTAAAGGCCATGGATGAAGATGGGCTTGAATTGCAGCCGCATGAGCCAAATGCATTTTTTGATCCAACAGGTCTGTCAGGAGATAATATGTAGATAAGTGTTCACATTAGATGTTATTGACTGTCATTTATTTTGTCTTCGCTTAAAAGTGCTATGCTGCATCAGTGCTTTTGTATAGAGTAGTTGCTTTCGATTTTCAGTTGGTTTTGTTACTCAGAGCAATATGAATAAGCTACTGTTCTGTCAAGTAATAGTTATTTGGATATTGGGGGAGAGTCTAAAAGATGTTGTTCGTCTTAGTTATATTAGCACCTACTGAGGACTTGCTTTATCAGCTTCCTACATATCTGCCTATCTTAATTGCTTATAGGCCATTATGCTTGTTTTACGAAGCTGTGGCATAGTGTAAAAGTTGAAGTAAAATAGAAGTAATTTCAGTTATTAACCACTTCATCTGAGTTAGTTTTACAATTTAACTATCTTAATTATGTTTTTCAGGAGCTGATGCAGGACATATGGATGGAGATCAGATTGTTGTGGAAGTACAGGAAACAGTATTTGTTTCAGATGTAGTCGACTCAGATATAACCGTACATAATTTTGTTCCCGATGATCCAGATTCTGTAGTAATCCAAGATGTCATTGAGGATGTTGTTATCGAGGATGTTCAGTGCCCAGATATCATGGAGGAGCCAGATGTATCTGAAACTGTCATTATTCCTGAACAAGTGCTGGACACAGATGTAGCCGAAGAGGTTTCTTTGGCTCATTGCACTGTCCCAGATGATGTTTTAGCTTCTGACATAACAGCAGAAGCAATGTCTATACCAGAACATGTATTGACAAGTGAGTCAATGCATGTACCTGAAGTTGGACATGTAGAACATGTAGTTCATGATAATGTTGAAGAAGCAGATATTGTCACTGATACTCTGGGAACAGATGTTGTTTCTGAAGAAGTCTTGGTAGCAGACTGTGCATCAGAGGCAGTGATCGATGCCAATGGAATCCCTGTGGAACATCAAGACGAGAAAGGCAACTGTGAAGATTACCTTATGATTTCCTGTAAGTGTCTGGGTAAAGCCATCAAAATTCTTATGATATGGGCCTGGGTGGTGCTTGAAACATCTGAGGGAGGGCTTACGGGAGTACCAAACACAGATTTTCTGTTTTATTTATTGAAATGCAGTTCTCAGAAATGTACTCAAATGGGGATATTTTTAAGAACACGTACCAGCTAAGAATTCTGGTGAAGCTAATGGAGACAAATACTGGCAAATGCATGTCTGATTATAAATTATTTTGGTAGCATTTTATAGCATATGAACAAAAGAGTAAGAATTCCAGTAAACTAAATGGCATATACTTAGTAAGAACTGAAAGAAAATAAATGTGACGTTTTTTGACAATGCATGTATATGCAGGTTACTAAGATTACTGCCAAGGCATTATGAAAACAACAACAGCAACAAATTATTTCATGGAAAAGGGAAAGTAAAAAAAACCCTGTTTTTTGGAAGTCCAAATGACAATTTGTTATCCTTGTCTTGTTTTTTGCTAAGGCCCCACCCCTTCCACCCCATTTACAGTTAGATACAGCCAACAATATGTTTTTCTTTACTGTTAGGATGTGTTTTCTTCTCTTGATTAAGCAAAGGACAGAGGTATGCTGCTAACAAAAAGCGTAGCTATTGCTACTCACAGCTGAGAAGCAACCGTGAATATCTTAATCTCCCTTAGGAACAGTGGCACAATCCATTTGAATCATATTTCAAAAGACTTAATGTAGAGGGTGGAGAAAAACAGAGCATACCATCAATCCTTTTTTTTTCTACTGAGGATATCCATTTGTGTGAACTAGAGCTTACTCTAAATATGTTAGTTACTACAGTGCTTACTCAGTGCAGTACCTAGGAACATCCGAGTGTCACTGCTGAACATTTGTTTGTCGTAGAAATAGAAAAGCTTTGTTAGGCTGATTTGTTTAATTGCCATTTCAGGCACCTGAGTTTTGTCTAGCATTAAATGACTCCATTGATGAGGCACACTTCATGCTCTGCTTCAGTTACCTTTTTTTTTCTTTTCTTTTCTTTTTTTTTTTTCCTTTGGACACTTTTTTTGGAAATGTATAATAACTTGTTTTAATTTTATATTCTGTACTTACGGATTTTAATGTTGCTTCTCCTTACCTAGGATCACTGCATTTCTTAATTTATCATCTCTTGAGTTCCTTGAGTAACCTTGTGCAGCCATGTTTTGAGTTTATATGAGGTACAGTTAATTCTCTATTATCTGGGAAAACAATGAAATGGGATAATGCAAAATATGGATAACACAGAATATTGTGAAGTTAAACTGCAAGATCATTCTGAGGTGAAATAGATCAGGGACGCTGCTCTCTGAAATAATATTTATCCAAACTAATAAATGCATTTTCTGATTCTGGAACTGACTTAGATCAGATGAAAGCAGCTGAAATGCATCTGCACCTGCAGCATAGTTAAGCAACAGAGTGGATAATCCATCTATGGGTAATTGAGGTCTGGCTGTGTAAAGACTCGTGGTGATCCTTACCTGTTTCTTATCCCTGACTGTAGCTCTTTAAGATACTGTTGCTCCTGTCCCTCTGCTCACCTTCCCCCCACCCCTCCCCCCCCCGCAGGTTGTCATCCTGCAGCATGAGCAGCAGAGTGAGGCCTCTGGGGCTGCTCTCATAGGAACACTTTGCAAACTGTGTCTGTGTAAATTCAAGTGAGAGGGGTGGGTAGATACGTGTCCCATTCAACCGTCGCCAGTGGCTGAACGAGGACAGAATGTCTTGGTGGGTGCCATATTGCATGATCCCTACGATATCCACCCACCTTGGAAGTCATCTTAGATGTACCAGTCGTCAACAGGTGGTAACTGGTAGAAAACACAGGAATTTAATTGCTCAGTTGTGCTGGGATGGATATTCTCAATTTTCAGTCATGCGTTTCTGCAATTTCATACTCAGTTTAATATTAAATGCCTCTTGATAGTCTTGCAATGTACTTTGTTTAGATTCAGAACCTTAAATAAACCAGCATTTAAAACAATCGTTATGCTACAAAACATGCATCCTTTCTATTTGTGTTTAAAATGTTAAGTATGTTCTACAGTTCATTTTAAAGGGAAGTTCCCTATTACCACCTACTGTGTTTAAAGCCTGCATAACAAGTTCTTCTGGTTGTGAAGTCAGTCTAGTGCTTTTCCGTCAAGTAAAAACTATCTTGCCAAATAGTCTCTTAGTTCTATGGAAAACATTATTTGAATTAATTTCCATATTTTTTGTTGCATTGGCAGTATTTGTGTTTATTGATCTGTCGACTGTCTCAGTTCTTCAGTTGAACTTAGTATTAGGTGATTTTTAAAAGGAACATCAGCCTAGTTTTTGGTTTTTCATCCTAACCTGTAAATTCATGCTTGATTCTGGCAAACCTCCCTGAACTGCTGGAGCAGATGTTGGAATGTAATTTTGTCTGCTATTACAGTAGCCAAATGTAGCTGCTTCCCAGATCTGGGAGCTAGACTGTGTTCTTGAGGATGTTTCTGCCTGTCTTCTTTTATCTAGTCACTTGCAAAGCAGGCGATGACAGTTCATGTTCTTTCTGTTGTAGGTTTCTCAGTCTGTATTCTTCAATTGAAGTTATTGGCAAAATCTTTCTGCTGTCTTTTTCCTATCTTGTGGCTCTCTTTAAGTGTTTCCATTTTTGTTCCTAATGAGCTGATTTTCTTAAAATAAGATATTTTTCTTAGCTTTATCCTGAAAATACCTGTTTTGAAATGACTAATCTATGTGTACTTTTTTTTGATGTTTTGTTTCTGCCTTCTTTCTTGGTTTCAGACTGGTCTGTCTTTTCAAAGACTACAGTCCCTGTGGGTTTCATTCTGTGACTTTGCTTCAAGAAGCTCAATGTTTTAATATTTCTTTTCCATTTAGATTTAATTTAGTTCTGCATTGATATGCTTTTTTTTTTCCATTTCCAAGATAATGTTTTTTGGCACAGCTTATATTATCACTACCTTTTGATGTACTCACCTTTTTTCTTGGATACTTTGTCTTTGCCCAGAAGCTTCATATTTGGTCCCTGGTAGATTTGGGGAGCTTACGGCATAGCAGAATCAGATATTCATTCAACAAAGAATGCAAACTGCTACTAGTTAGTAGCTTGAAAAGGATTTAAGGAGGTCTGATAAGTTTTTCTTTCACATATGCCATAAAAAGCCAGTTCATGAGTTTTGTAAGGAAAGGATAAATTGCATTCTTGCTCACGCTGGTACTAATTATTTGGTAGCAAATTTTAAGGCTTGGAAAATTGTTTCTCCATAAGTGAAACAGTAATGGTGGGATTAGCTAGTGTTTGTCAAAACAACAGAAAACAACCAAACAGCATAAAGTAGCACCTGATACCTGGCCATGAGATGGAAATTAAGGTTTTTGCTTGTCTGATTTTATTTGATTAGGCAAAGTAAGACACATCCTCTGGCATGAACTCGTTCCATAAGACAAAAAGTTGTACTCTCATATACTCTTATTTAGTTGCAGTAAAAATGGTGAGGCACAAAGGAGGTTTGACAAGGGGAATCTGGACAGAGGGAAGGGTAGCCTCGCAAAGTTTAAGCTGGAGTTTTAGGAAGTTACATGATCTCTGCAAATACAGGGGCTATGCTATGTCCATCCTTATCCTTACTTTGCTCTGGGTTAAATGTGTTTTTTGTTTGTTGTGTCTGAATTAACACTTTTCATTACAGGACTCAGAACCCAGGGTACTCAAAGAGAGAAAATAATGATTGCATCTTTTCATAGGTCTAGATGAAACCCACCTTTTCTCATCCTTGTTGGATGTTCAAGTTGAAAGTAATGGATCTATTCAACGAAGCCATAAAGTTCATGCTTACATTAGGGCCATCCAGTAGACTTCTAGTCAAGAAAACAAAATGCTTTTATTTGCTTTCTAAGCATATATAAGTGCCTCCCTCTTTTTCCTTGGAGATTCTTAAAGATGCAGGAAATCATGGTTTTCTTTCTGTGAGGTAGAAATTGCTGCCATGCTTCTGCCTGACAACTGGAATGGCACCAACAGTTGTTGCAGCCGAGGCTGCTCAGGAAGTCACCATGAGAGGTGAGGGAGATGAGAGTTCCCTTGAGCTGAGTGATGCCTCAGAGCTTAGTCTGATTTGTGTGCTGGGGAGAGCAGGACGGGAAGGACAAGTGTTAGATGCCAGTTTCGAGCTCAGGAAGTTCTCCTCTGCTAGATTGCTGCCCTGAGGGGAGCTTTAGATGCATAAGGTATACTGTTGCTCATGTGTAATGGCAATGGCATTAAAATCAAAATAGAACAGATTTCTGTTTTCCCACACGTTAGGAAACCTGCTTTGGCATTTAAGAAATAACTGGATGGTAAAAATAACTTCTTCAGTGGACTAGGAATTCTCTGCTATCAAGTGCAGTACAAGTGAAATGTTTCTATCACAGATAACTGAACAAAGTCTGTCTGGGGAATACAGCATGCTTTTAATCTATTTTAGAGAAAACAGAATAGTTAGCAGTGGCCTTTTTCATTAAGAATTATTGAATAGGGGGTTTTATTTTGTAAGCAAGGAAGTATCCCATGATACTTTTTAGCAGCAAAGAGAATAATTTAGGAACATAAAGGCTGACAAAATAGATGATTCTTGTCTAATTGCTCCATAGGCAGATTTTAAGATCTGTTAAACTGGTGTAGAGACGGACTTTTTCTTAGAATGTTTGTAAGAATTGTTCTAGTGTGTTATTTATCAATGAGCAGTGTGCACTTGAAAAAGATGGAAGGTTTCTTAGCGCTTAAGTGAATTTTATCTTTTACAATCCATTTATTTTCCTCATTTAATTGCACCTAAAGGAGAATCAGTAGAAAAGAATAAATGTAAAAGCTTATGGAAACCATTTGAAAAAAAAGACAGTTACAGATGCGTTTTTCTAGTTAGGAGTGAAAGACTGCAAGGCTACAAAATCTATCTGCTGATACATCAAATATTGGATATAAAAAAATAAACCCAACTTCTTGAGGAAAGTGTATGTGTCATGGTTAAGCAAAAGATATTACTATTTAAGCAATGCAGGATCTTGGGCTAGCATTGATGTTCCTATATGGGGAAACTGGCCTCATCTGGGTTTTACATACTGTTTTTATTATCAATGCACAGGAGCTTCTTTCTGTCCCAAAAGTGCTATTGGACATATTTTAATAGGAGGGTAAAGATACAGCAGGTAATCATTGGTTGGATGTTATGGTTTATGACGTGATTTTTTTTTATTAGAGGTAATGTTTTTTAGGAGACAAATGCTGTCATCATGATAGAACACATTAAACAATCTGTTGTTAATGTTGCCTGCATCTTTTATTTCTTCGCTTTACTCTCTATTCCTTTTTTTATCTGATTGTTTCTTTTTGTTGATTTCCTTGTAATGTAAGTGATAACTAGTTAGGCTTTAAATACACTGCCTTTCATGTTGTGTGACACGTTTCTCGTCCGTTTATGCTTTTAATAAAAAATCAAGCATTATCTTTATATGGAAGCAATTACTGCAACATTGGAGAAGGGCATACTTATTTTAGCTGTTTCTTACAGCTCATAGTATGCAAAGAGCAGGATCCTCTAATCAGTGAAATCTGTGAAGAACATCAGCAGACTAGCCAGAGAATGCATTCTTGCAATTTATGTAAAATAATGATGTGTCTAATAATATTTCTCTCTCTCTTTTTTTTTTTTTTAACTTGGAGAATTAGTCTGAATCCACTTGTTCACTGAAGTAAAGCTACCAGCTAGTAGAGGGGAAAAAATAATACATTTAAAGTTTTTTAGTGTTCAGTTAATATCTAATTAAATGGAGGCACAAGCTATGACAGCATTGGAATAATGCTAGTCTGAACTTTTTTCTAGCATGTGACTTGTGGTTAGTTTAATAACTGCCCAGGGTCTCTACTTAAAAGGAAGTGATCTCTTATGAGCTTAACTAATACTTTTAAGTACTTTTGGTGTTGGGTTTTTTTTTATTATTTTATTTTATTTTAATTTCAAAGAGGAACATTGTAAGAGAAGATCAGTCATGCATGGTATTTGTGGGATCCCTTGATGGGCTGTGAATTTGAATGAAAAATTCAAACAGCATCAGAGTTCCAACTTCAAACATTGATCAGTCAAGTATTTATGAATATCATTTTCTCTGATTGTGAGACTGAGGTATGTGGAGAATGCAGAAACATAGGGAAAATGTTAAATAGAAATCAAATTTCATAAATGCTGCCAGAGCATCAATGAATCAGTATAGATAAATGCTTATGTAGCCATAGGACAAAATACCATGGAAATGGTGCTTTGTGTGATAGATACCCATTCTCTTTTGTCTTGTTTGTCTCTTCTTCTGATTTTCATCTTTTTTTCTACCTTTTTTCACTCTACTTTTCTTCCTGTTGCCTGTTTGCTGCTATACTGCAAATACTATTACTTTTCAAGCCCTTCAGGGACTTCAGTTTTTTAAGTAATACCATCTATCAAGAGTGAATTTTTTTACTTTTGGATGAGGAAAGTTGGCCTAATATTCCCACACATCTATTTCCTTACAGTTCAATGGGCTTTTAAAAAATATTTAAACCAGTTGTTACGTTTTGAAAACACTGTTGAATATAGAGGGAAGTCGGGGATAAGCAAACTCTAAATTGTATCATGATTTTTTTTTTTATCATGTTGTTTAAAAGATGACTTTGGACCTTGGAGAAGTTATTTCAAAGAGTAAATGGAGCATGTTCTTAAGATCTAGAATTCTTGTAGAGTCTCCCACTTGGAGACATTCAAAACCTGCCTGGACGCCATCCTGTGCAACCTGCTGTAGGTGAACCTGCTCTGTCAGAGGGGTTGGACTAGATGGTCTCCAGAGGTCCCTTCCAACCCTGACCATTCTGTGATTCTGTTATGTGAATGTTATCAATGCATACTTCCATATATATATGGAAATAAAAACCTCTTGTTTTGGTTAAAAGAAACTAGCCTATTACACATTGGTGCAAGTAGGTTTGTTTTCTCTTTGATTGCCTCAGCCATAATTTTCCTTCCTTGAATATGTGCCAGCATCAGTTGAGCTTGGTGGCAGACTTCCCCTTTGGCTTCAGCAGTGTAAAATCAGACTACGCTCATTTGAAAGCCTTCCAAGTACACGTGCGTGACACTGGAAACAGCCAAGTTAAAGGAGAACAACTACATAAATTTAGTGTAGGAATGAAAGCAAGTTTTCTTTTTGTCAGAGTTCCAGTGACATTTGGTGTTTCATGCATATGCCAAAGAATTTATGAAAGTCTGCTCAATAACTGAATATCTGCACTGTGGAGTGACATTAACATGATTCAAAAGAACATCTTAAGGTTTTTACTTTTGAAATGCTTTGGGGTTTCAGCTACAAGATGTTATGTTGTCCTGTGACACAAAATCATTTTAAAATATTATACTGCCTGAAACATTTGTATGGTGGCCATTGATCATGAACTTGACATAAGAGTAGTTAATGTTTTTTCTGCTGCTCTTTTGGTGAGGAGAGAGATAGACTAATTTATTTTAGTGCTTCATAATTTAATGTTATTCATATTTCTTTGTGAATAATGATGCCTGATTGAGAAATTGTACTTAAATACAGTTGTGTTTGATATGTGAGACAGAACATATGCTAGTTTGTCTAATTTAAAGTCTAATTTATTGACTTCATAGCAGGAAAATAATAGTAATAGTGTTTTGAGCTTTTTTTCTTTTAAAGTAGATCTTAAAGTAAATGGAAGAGTTGCGGTTACTGAGTAGTCAAACTATGATTTAGTTAGGGTAGTTTAATGAGTGAGTGTAAAACAAGCATACTTTATCAAGTATTTTGTATGTGCTGGGCATGGCAGTTAAAAATTCTACAGCATTTATGGGACAGTTTTTCCACTTCCTTTCGTATAAATTTCATGACTTGTTGTCATGAATTGAAGTTAGTCATGGCTTTGAGGGAGCCATGTCAGCCTCCAAAAGTGACTTTATGAGCGATAAAGTCACAAATTAGAAAAGTATGCCATCATGTTAAGAATTCTTAAGTAGTCTCAACATGTGAGAAACCTCGGAGGCTTCTGAAATTGGGGCATTCTCTGAAGGCCTTGAGATGCTGGATTTGAGTTTTGTGAACGCATATTTAATATTTATTTCTTGAAAACCCACGCTTGGTAAAGTAAGATGGTGTGTGGGTGCGCATGCCTATGTAGAGTGTGTCTTAAAAATCAGAAATGTGTTCCTCGTAAAGCTGGCTGTTAGCCCTGTTTATGTGGGAGGCCTGGGCAAGTTACGGCAATTCAAACTGAAGCGTGGTGTTGGTGCACTTCTGAAAGGAAGAGAACAAAATTTGAGACGATAGTAAGGAGAGTAGATAGGGCTACAGCGTAAAATTGAGTGCAAGTCCCTTTCAGTAAGGGCACCATGAATAGGTTGAATAGGTTCCACAGTGCTGTAGCATCGGGGCAGCGCTTTGATGCTGTGCTCGATCCCACAGCTGTTGAGTGGATGGGAAAAGTGGAGGGTTTTCTTCCTGTAGTTTTCATTTAGATTTCTTCTCTAGTCAGCTGAAGAAGCATCAGTAACGCTGCTTTGCAAGGAACCAGGTCTGACTGACAGAAATAGCACCGCTTTCGTTAGAGACAGGGTTGAGCAACAGATAATGCTTTTGAAAAAAACAATCAATAGCTTATTAGCTGTGAAGGAGAAAGCAATTAAAGCTGAGAGTAAGTGAAATTATGCCACAGAGTAAGTACTAACGTGCAGTTTCTTCCTACCGTCATCTTGCTGCAGATCACTGTTTTCCTATTAGCATTGCCTGGCGTGGTGCTCATGCTTCTAGTCATGTCACTGCAGAGCTCTTGCACTTCCCCCTTGCCTAGAAGATATGGCTTGAATTTATTTCTGTGTTTATTGTCGTTGTTTTCAAGGATATGAAAGAAATATTTATGGGTAGGTTCTTTATCACAACATAATTTTCAACTGCTTCCAAATTTGAGTAATAACATAATAAAGTCTTTCATATATGTCTGTCTGTATATGACTGGATAATTGTAATAACTTGTTTTTTTAGTGGATGATGCTGGTAAGATAGAACACGAAGGTTCTGCTGAAATTACCATGGAAGCAGAGTCAGAAAGTGGCTCTTGTAAAGTGGATGGCATTTGTCCAGAAGTCATCAAGGTCTATATATTCAAAGCAGATCCTGGTGAAGATGATTTAGGTAAAATACTCTCATTTTAGAATACTCCAACCTGACATTTGCAATTTTGCATGACTAGAGACTGTGGTTTCTCAAGTCATCTGTAAAGAGCTGTGGGTCTAAACGTTAGTGTGTTACAAACTTTCAGTTTTCTGTGGTTTAGCATAGAATTTGAACAAAGTGTATTTAAAATATTTTGCTCTGGTCTTCCTAATTAGGGGGCACAGTAGACATTGTGGAGAGCGAGCCAGAGAATGACCACGCAGTTGGATTACTTGATCAAAATAGCAGTATTCGTATTCCAAGGGAGAAAATGGTTTACATGACTGTAAATGATTCTCAGCATGAAGATGAAGACTTAAGTAAGTAGGTGGCTTTCATTTGGGAACAGGGATTTTCACTTTCAACAGTGCAGTGTTCCTATTAATTTTTTCTTGACTTCTTTTTCTCTTAGATGTTGCAGAAATAGCTGATGAGGTTTATATGGAAGTGATTGTAGGAGAGGAGGATGCAGCAGTGGCCCATGAACAGCAAATTGATGACACTGAAATTAAAACTTTCATGCCCATAGCTTGGGCAGCAGCTTATGGTAGGTAATACTCAAAAGAATTCTTCCTGGTGACACTGTCTATAGCAAAATGTTGGGAATTGTTTTTTTGGAGGGTAGTGGAGTATTTGTGCTTTTGTGTGTGTTTTTAAAGTTTTAGTTTAAGAATGGTTTCTTGGCATAATGAGCCTTAAAATTAAAAGGAGAGAAGCTGTAAGGCCTTCTTACTCATATTTTAACAGGCATTTTCCTTCATATTTTCATGATGTGGAAGGGGAAGTACATGAGCTTTCAGCTGAAAAATTTCATCTCAACTACATCTGTCCTTCACAGTTTTAGGACACAGTAAGAGCTGGCTTGGGAATAGAACTGAATATTTTTATTTGGTGGTTAAAAAAAAAAAAAGCAGATGGGTATACGTAGGATTCAGTGTAACAGTGAAAAGCAACACTGACCTCTAGCTTGATTTAAATGCTTTCTAGAAGGAACATATGAATACATGGTTTCACTGATAGAAATAATTAAGTGATTAACAAAAAAGAAGCTGGAGGGGGACATCTTAAAATTATAGCAGAACCTTGAGAATATTTCCAGCATGCAGAATCATTTTTCTTGATCATTAGTATCTGAGCGCCAGCTGGCGCACAAACTGATTTCCAAAACTTAGGTAAGCTGGAAGACCAAAATCTTGTCTTAGAAATGTTTACGTATTGCCACGTTCTCCTTCTAAATGTAATTTGAGTAAACAAAGCAGAAGAAATAGTGGAGTAGAGGACAAAACTTAGGTTCAATGTCTGCTTGATGTGGACTGTGGTGATGGTGCCAGCAAACAAAATGCAGAGAAGTGCTGAGAATGCGATAGGGGCTGGAATTATGGACGTAAGTCAAGGGAGGGCAAGACTTCAGGGAGCTGTGTGTGTTAAAAGTTGTTTAGGAGATGGATGGTAGTGCACCCAAAGCCTTATCTTTGGCCATATACTGGTGAGCACAGTTTCAGTGGAGAGGAAAGGACAGAAGCCAGGTTGAGTGGGAATTAAAAATAAAATATAGTGAACTCAAAACAACAGTTATAGACTGAGTGTTCAGTGATTTTGAAGAAGGAGGAGAAAATTGAACAGAGTGTATTGAGAACAGAGATATGGAATTGAAAGGAGAATTTAAGAACGTGGGAAACAGTGGACTCATTGCATTGTCAGCAGTAAGCAACCTAACATGTAAGGTGAGAGGTGGTGGTAAGGGAAGAAATAATGAAGCATGAAGGCATGAAAATGGCAGAGGTTTGTCATCTGCATTTCTCAGAACTCATCTCCACTTAAAGAGGGTTTAAGGGCTAATAGCAATGGCATTTTAAAGTGTTACATTTGTTTTGTTGCTGTATTGTGGCAAAACCCAGTCCCACTGTGCTTTACATTCCAGAAAATCTTTGCAATTTTATTCTAGTATTAGAAAATGTTTGGGGCCTGTTTTGTGTTGTACTCTAGACAGACTTTTCATGCAGCTGTTGCAAACTTTCTACATATAAGATGTGGAAGGGGTTTTTGTTTTCAGCGTTTGTCACTTGCGACATTTGCTATTCAACACTTGAGGTGGCATATAGATCAGAATCTTCAGGCTTTGCACATGCCTGTTCCTGGCTCTGAATCTTCTTATGTTAATCATGAATACTCATTCTCAGCACTCGACAAGGGGAACAGTTATTGAGGATCTTTGCACTTTCTTCCACTTCAGTCTTCCTGTCTTATTTGCTTTCACTAGGAACTGTTGCCTTCTATTGATCTGAGTAAATACTTCACCACAAAATTTGTTACTAAAATTTACTTATGCCCTTAAATCACTGATGTTTAACTGATTGCTGATAAATACCTTCCCAAATTTATAGATATATTTACTTGTAATTTTCACGAAGCTCTGCGAGGCAAAGATTGTCTCCTTCTTTCTGTTATACAATGCTGAGCATGCTCTTTGTTCCCAGTAGAAAGACTTCATAAGTGTTAAAGCATAAGGTGTGCCAATAGTAAGTAGTGTACTTTGTGTGCAAGGTTATGGGCTGTTCAGAATGATTCGTTGATCATAGTTCCAGTTCTGAAACTTGGCATGTGAGAAGCTTCGGTCAGGTAAATTCAGATGTCCAGAAGTGAATGGAAGCTCACACATGAATGTATTTCAGGACTGAAGAAAATGGGGCACAGTAAATATTGTGACATGCTGTTGTTTACTGATGTTAAACATTTTGGGCATAATTAGCAACCAAAGAAATACAAAAAATACTGCATTTAAAGGAGAACTCTCTGTGAAATGGAGAACCATTAATTCCTGTAAATTCCTGTAACATTAGTTTAACAAAGCCAATGCTTCCAGGTAAGTAAAATACAGAGAAGTTTTGCAGTTCATCCTGTACATTATTATAGTTTGATGTCCAGATAATAATTTATCATTTCTTTTATTATCATTGTAGAATTTGTTGCTCGAATAATCTGTAGAGTGATGACGGTAGGTAACTTTTCACCTTATCTTGTTAGGTAATAATAACGATGGCATTGAAAGTCGGAATGGCACTGCAAGTGCTCTTTTGCACATAGATGAGTCAGCTGGACTTGGGAGACTGGCTAAGCAAAAACCAAAGAAAAAAAGGCGACCTGAGTCTAGGCAGTATCAAACAGGTGAGTGTCTGGTGGCTGGTTGTACTCTCTTTCCTCCGGGCACTTAGCCATAAACAGATGTATTTTGTTGGTAGGGTGTGCAGTGTCTTGTAAAAAACGGTGATTATTTGGGGGATTATTTTGTTGACAACACTTCTACGTCATAAGTCAGTGCATATTTCATTTTAAAGTTCTTAAATACATAGCTGGCTTGGATTGTGGGGGGTGTTTTAAAGGAAACCATCTCTGACAGAAAAAATCAGTATAATAGCAAAAGGTTAAAAACCTATATACTTGCAACACAAATTTTGATGTTTAATGTAACTTTTTTAAAGGTGATGTTAGATTAACAGTGTTCTGTATTAATACTTTTTAAAAACCCTTTTTGTCTTTCTTGAAAATATGTAGAACGTTACGTTTTATTATATCAGCTCAATAAGTAACTGGAAAATCTGAACATTATGTTCCAGTAGGTAGTGTAACTTCTATACCCTTTTCTCTTTTAATTGTGAAATAATTGCCTGGATGGTCATGGCAGTGTTCTTAATTGCATCTGTAAGAACAGATGTGCTGTTTTGGCATTATTTAGCCTCTGCTGTTATATGTTGTGGTCTGAATGATTTATTTTTGGTCTCATAAAGTTGAAAAAGCACCCCTCTCTTCTTCAGTAGCTTTGCCTTAAATGATACTAAAAGTTTCTTTTCAAATTGTGACTTAACTGTAGGAGTTTGGTTTTGTCTGGCGCTGAATTAGGAAACCAGGCAAATTTTAATCTTGAAGTTTGCTTTTTCTATTTCCAGCTACCTAGTCAGTTCTCCTTCTAAAACATTTTTGGAAAAGAGAGCTTTTTAGCACGCATAGACAAATTCAGGGTAAACAAATCAGGCTGATGGATGAGTGCGAATAAGTTCCAAATCTTTGAGGTGTCTGTAGGTGAGATGTGTTCTCATTGATTTCTGCTTGCTACTTCTTGTGATTGTAGCTGTGACAGATGGCACGAGAAGGAGGTGTTAGTTTGGGGACATGTGAATTGTAGTCAGTGGTATGTGATTAAGCTGCCAGATTAAACTTTATCTACAGATTCGTGGAAAGTCAAAGGAGATCATGTGCTATGCTTACTGTGTAATACTCAGTTTAACAACTTGGCAGCTGTTCTTTGCACCAGCGTGGGTTTCTGCGTGTATTTAACGTGTGAACTCAGTCAGAATTCTTCAAAGTAGAATTGTTTGAGGTGAAGAACAGCTGGGTGATGCTTGGGTTGTCTCCATCAAGAACCAGTATTTCCTTTCACCTGATAATGAATGAAAGTAGTAACTCCCTCAATTTCTTCTACCTAGCCCAGTAACAAGCTTGTTTATTACATAGTATAGTGTGTGTGTATCTAACCCTGATCTTATTTAACAATTCAGCTTATTGTTGAGGTTGAAACACGATATTTAATGAAGTGTAATATCATAGTATAATATTGATGAAGGGTTTTTTGTTGTATTTCAGCAATAATCATTGGCCCTGATGGTCATCCGTTGACAGTCTACCCCTGCATGATTTGCGGAAAGAAATTTAAATCTAGAGGTTTCTTGAAAAGGCACATGAAAAACCACCCGGAGCACCTTCTTACTAAGAAGAAATACAGATGCACAGACTGTGATTACACTACGAATAAAAAAATAAGTTTACATAACCACTTGGAGAGTCATAAGCTGACCAACAAAACAGAAAAGCTTATTGAGTGCGATGAATGTGGGAAAAGCTTCTCTCATGCAGGAACTTTATTTACTCACAAGATGGTGCACAGGGACAAAGGAGTTAATAAAATGCACAAGTGCAAATTCTGCGACTATGAGACAGCAGAACAAGGATTACTGAGTCATCACCTTTTAGCTGTCCACAGCAAGAACTTTCCTCATATTTGCGTGGAGTGTGGCAAAGGATTTCGCCATCCGTCAGAGCTCAAGAAGCACATGCGAATCCACACTGGTGAAAAACCGTACCAGTGCCAATATTGCGAATACCGATCTGCCGACTCTTCTAACTTGAAAACTCATGTAAAGACTAAACACAGTAAGGAAACGCCATTCAAGTGCGATATTTGTTTCCAGACTTTTTCAGATACCAAAGAGCTACAGCAGCATACGCTTATGCATCAAGAAAGTAAAACACATCAGTGTTTGCATTGTGACCATAAGAGCTCAAACTCGAGTGATCTGAAACGACACATAATTTCAGTCCACACAAAAGACTATCCTCATAAGTGTGATATGTGTGATAAAGGCTTTCATAGGCCTTCGGAACTGAAAAAACACGTGGCGGCTCACAAGGGTAAAAAATTGCACCAGTGCAGACATTGTGACTTTAAGATTGCAGATCCGTTCATTCTGAGTCGCCACATACTCTCAGTTCACACAAAGGATCTTCCGTTCAGGTGCAAGAGATGTAGAAAGGGCTTTAGGCAACAAAACGAGCTGAAAAAACACATGAAAACACACAGCGGCAGGAAAGTTTATCAATGTGAGTACTGTGAGTATAGCACTACAGACGCCTCAGGCTTCAAACGGCATGTTATTTCCATTCATACAAAAGACTACCCTCACCGTTGTGAGTATTGCAAGAAAGGTTTCCGAAGGCCTTCAGAGAAGAACCAGCACATTATGCGGCATCATAAAGATGTTGGGCTGCCTTAAAGTCTCTTTCACAGACTTACGGCTGGAATTATAAAGGAATTTTGCCTTTCAGGCACTTAGCTTATTTTAAAGCCAATCACCTGCGATCACACACACACACACACAAAAAAAACAACAAAAAAAACATACTGTGCATTTGATTTGTTGCTGTATAAAAATAGGATTATTGCTTCTAGTTGACTTTTATACCTTTTGTTCAATAGCGTGTTCTGAATTCTATTCAGTTTGTTTAATAAATGAAGAAAAGATGGCAACAATAAAGTTGCATTTAATAAAATAAACCCTGTCTCTTACTGAATTTTTCAACTGTAATAGTTTATTTAAGTATATTTATCTTACTGACCTCGTTGATACTCACAGTGTCCATGTTAATGCAGTTTTGTCGTGAGTTTTAAAAATGCGAAATTTCTTTGGATGAAATTGTCAGAGGTGTGTATAAGATGGGGAATTGTGATGCTGAAGATAAAGTCGCTAGGGCCCACCTGATTGTCTCGTTTTGACTATACAGACTTTGTGGCAGGTTGACTGTTTTCCATTTGAGGAGTTACACATCTGACTTTATTGCGGAGAACTATTCTGCATTTTAATTCAGGTTTCGGAGATAAAAAAATTTTAAAACTGGTTTCGGGGCATTTGTTATCTTTCTTTGGCGAATTTAAAAGTATGCTCAAGTGTTATGTTTATTGTTCTGTGCTTCTTTGTCTTTGAAAGGTTTTGCCTGTTACAAAATGAGTTGGGTTTTTTTTTCAATTTACTGCTGTCTTAATGTTGGAAACATAAAATGCTGTTGTTCGTTTGCAGAGTTAATAGATCACAACTGTCTGTACGTGCCGGTAAACGTACCTCAAACTTAATGCTTTTATGTATATTAGTATTTCTTTGAAAGAGCAGCTCGTGGTTCAAGTCGCGTTTTTATTGTTTTAGAATAAAATTTAAGACCAAGAGGTGCCTCGATTTTGGAAACCAGATATTTACAGTGAGAGCTTCGGAGGGGGGTGGAGTGGAGCAGATGCATTCATAAGGAGTAGAGGTGTTTTAATGTAGATATCCTTAATAAGAAAAGTAACTTATGGTAGTAACAAAACTCTTTCTAAATTGAATGTTTTTCCTGAGCCATTAGCAGCTGTGTTAAGCTGCTGTTTATTAATTAGTACAGTATCCAGAATTAACCCAGTTCTTTTAATCTGTTTATAAACAGCTGGGAGAACATTACAATTATTATATGCAATTTTGCCACCTGAAGACTATTATAAAATAGCGCCGTATCATTTGCTAATTGCAGCGTAAATGTACCAAGCACGAAGTCACGTACCTTAACAACTGTGGAGCAAAAAAACCCCAAACCATTTAATTACATGCCAGATTTTAGCACCCGGCCCCGCTCCCCTTGCTCAGATTCCCGCCAAAGCCCCTGGTTGACCATGGATTGCAGAACTGGGACCCGGCTGCCTGCCAGCTCGGGATAGATTTGGAACCAACAATTCGCTAATGGGAAGGGCTCAGAGCCTGGCCCGGTGCTGACGCTTGTTTCCAGGCGGGCAAACTTCCTGTGGAAAGGGACCAGGGATTTTAGTGATGATTTCAGGTTTTGGGGTGATAAAGGGACAAAGGTTTCCTTTCAGATGTGCATCTTCTGAGCCTCTTGTGTTTTGTTTCCTTACCAAGCCCTGCTCCTACCGCTCAGCCCTTCTGTTTCACTGTAAGCCTGAAATACTTGTGTTTTTAATTTGCAGTTCAGGAGAGTTGAATGCCATGTCGCTCCCTTTATTGTACAGTGTCGGGTTTTTTTCTTCTGATGCCTGCTTGATGGTGCCCCCAGACTTGTCCAACGTGCTCTTGTATAATACTGCTACTAAGGGGCCCTGAACCTTGCGTGTGTAATACCCAGATGTGCTGCGCTGTGCCTTCCTTGAAATCCCCGGGGAAGTCAGTGGATTTCCTACCCGGCCGTAGCTCTCCGTCTCTTGCCTACTGATTGCCAAACCACATGCAGTAAAACCCAGTGGAGATTCTCCATTCGCGTCTTGCAGAGTTACCCTCCTGTGGCTTTATCCCCCCTCCCCTTACATTCAAGCATACTCTAACTGGAAACCTGAAAAGTGTACAGAATCTGCATAAATTCCCCTTAGCGTTGCCGAGGAATTTAGCCATTTTGAACTTTATTTTTTTAAATAAGCTGAAAGACAAAGAACACAGTTTTACACGTTTTCTTTCTCTTACGTAGCCTGGAATCATACACTTTTTTTTTTTTTTAAAGCACAATGTTGAAACTTTTTTTTTAATAATTAAGGGTTTGGTCAAGTGGATTTTGTAAAATGTATTTGTCTGTATAAAGAGAAAATGAAATTATAGTTATTGTTAATGTACTGACATTAGTTACAGGTTAGTTTTAATTCTTAAATAATTTGCTTAGCAAATGCTATAAAATGGATGTTTCAGTTTAATGTTTAAAAAAGGTACAGATTTTTACAAGGACATAATATAAATTATTGTTCTGTAGAAAATACCCTGTTAAATATTGTATACGTCCTTCCCTCTGTACACTTTGTAAAAAAGACAAAAGAAAAAAACAAAATACATAGAATCATATAGGGATGTGTGACATTATTGTAATTGTGTACTTGATAATAACGTGAAAAAATAAAATTCAAAATATTTTCCTGTTAATGGACGTTTAGTCTATTTGATGCCAGTCCTGAGATGAAGCGTTGTTCTGAGGGACGCGGTCACCTCGAGCTCGAACCCCCTTCGGCTTGTTTCTCTGCTCCCTGGTGGTCGGCTCGGTGGTGTCGTTCTGGGGCGCGGGCGATTCCGTCCTTCATTTGGTCGAAACGTACCTTTACGAGACAGTCTGCAAAAGTGAAAGGCAGGGGTGGCACGTCTTCAAACTCCATTTTAATGCCTGTGTTTATATGAAAGGATTCACTTCTGTTAGACTCCTCCTAATGCCGTAATGCTTTTCCGCAAGGTGGTTACCTACAAAGTGCTGCTATGCCGTCCCCAAAAGCCCCCCCCAACCCACAGTGGAATGAGGCGTACCGCCCTCGTGGAAATTCAATTAATAAAATGTGTTTCCCAGTGCCTCTTTTCCTTTGGGGTGGGGTGCCGGACCCCTTTCCTTCCCGCCAGGGTGGCTGAGGGGGGTCAGGGCTCTGCTCCCTCCTCACTCCCTGCCCCAGCTCCTCCACCCGCTGCTCCCCGGTGGGGCTGGCCTGGCCCGGCAGTGGGCATGGAGAGGGCTTAGGGCTGGTTTTCCCACTGCCCTATCAATGCTTGAGCCTGGTTGAATTAAACTTTTTTGGTAATAGTTCCTCTGGCACAGGTCACCCCATTTTAAGGGTGCGTGTCGCCTCACCTCAACCCATTGCCCCCATGAACCTCATGACAGAAGTGCTGCTGGGTGTCCTCTGTACACCTGTCTGAGAAGGGAGGAGGTGAAATGTGGAGGTGAAACGTGGAGGTGGCGCGTCTGCTGGCCCAGATACCGTCAGGATATCTAGTGCCATGAGTTTACTCTCACTGGATACCTTTAGGAAACGTTGACTCATTCACGCCTCATCTCAGCTCACCCTGCAGCCAGGCTGGCACTGGGCAACTCTTCCCGGTTAGAAGCTGCCATGCCGGCAGAGTTGCCGGCAATCTGCTTTTGATTTGATTTGTTTTATTGTTTCCTCCATCCACCTGATGGTCCTCAGCCACTCATCGTGAAACTGCATGTTGAGTACCAGGGACACTCAAGAGCGCTGGAGAACAAATACCCCCATTTCTGGCTGCTGTGAGGAAGAGCCAGGAGCAGCCACCAGTTCTTCCAGCTCACGCAGACCAGCAAATCCCACCTTCCCCTTGGATCTACCCCCCACTTCCTCTTGGATTTCCTTCCACTCCTTCACTGCCAGGCTCTGCTGAAGGCTCCCCAGCTTGCCTGGGCGCCGGTGGCCCATGTGGGTGATGTCCCCCTCCCTGGGACGCAGCAGCAAAGGCACCCAGAGCCTGGATGCCAACCCCAGAGTTCTTTGACAGCCTGGCTTGCGAGCCAAAAGGCTGTATCACTAATTAGGAAAAAAAGTATCTGGCTAACAGCTCCCTGTGGTTCACTGGCTTATTGAAGGTAGTAATTAAAATTAAATAATATGTCATTAATAGGGAACACAATTAATACGTTAACAATTATGACAGGTAGAAAACAGACCGAGGTGTGGCTGAGTGGAACCAGGAAGCAGGTCAGCAGAGTGGTGAGGAGCAAAGTCGTTGTCAGTATACATAAAAGGCAGGCATGCCAAAAACCCTTCACCAGGTGGAAAAGTTTCACAGGACGGTTGTCTTGGTTTCCTTGAAAAGGACGCAGAAAAGGCGAGAGTTTCAGTATTTTTTTTCTTTTCAAAAAGTAGCAGAAGTCAAATGAGGCTGGGCATGTTTTCTTCTGGACCTGTGGCAATCAAGAACGCTGGTAAGGTTTAGAGGCAATGAGCACTTCAAAAAGCCCAGGTGGTTCAGAGGCCACGTAGCATACAGCCTTTGTAATGTTTACCAGAATCCCACAGAAGCTCCACAAATCTGGAAAAACATTACCATTGTATTGAGGGCAAAACTTAGTGACTTAGCACAAGCCCAGGCAAAATATTGGGATAAAGAATTGCTGCCATTAGGACCGAGAACTTGAAGAGACCAGAAAAAGAGGTAAACACAACCTATATATAGGTCACCTTATTTTCTGCTGTGGTTTAACCATTGATCCAGGCTGATTCCAACCAGCTCCATGGTGAAGGCAAGGGTGGGGTGGCATGAGCTTCAGGCCAGGCGACCCCCGTTGTGGTGCCTGTCTCTGCTTGCCCCCCCCTGGCTGGGGGATGCCTGTCCACCCTGCTGCCCTGAGGTGCCAATGGCCCCATACTGGCCATGGGCTGAGGCACCTGACTGAGCAGCCTGGAGCCTCTTTTGAGGAGCCAAGTGCTTGAAGCCAAGTTTTTGATGGAAGAACTTATATTCCATAGTCAAAGCCTAAAATGGGTCACCAGAGAGCACCGGCACTGATGAGGACATTTCCGACAGGGACCACAGAGGTGTTCGTGCCTTAGGAAACAGAAAGCCCCACAAAGTGCTCATTTTGAGATTTTTAAACAGAATTCTATCCCATGGGCTAGAAGCTGGGAGGACAACCTACAAGTACAGTGGCACAGGTCCAGAAATCCTGCCTTGTCCTATTTACACTTCTTGATCTCAGTTCAGTCAGTCACATCTGGGCACCAGAAGCCACCTGTCATCATCTTGGGATGTCCAGGTGCTCTGCAGGCCCCGGGGGGGCAGCCCGCACCCCAGCGGTGTGGTGCCCGGGAGCTAGAGCACCTCCCACAGTGCTTGGAGCCCATGGAGGGGTAGCAATATCCTCCAGGGATGTTTCCTACTTGCATCCAATGGACAAGATGAGTCATAGAATCATAGAATGGTTTAGGTTGGAACGGACCTTAAAGATCGTCTAGTTCCAACCCCCCTCCCATGGGCAGGGACACCTCCCACTAGACCTGGTTGCTCAAAGCCCCATCCAACCTGGCCTTGAACACCTCCAGGGATGGGGCCTCAACAACCTCTCTGGGCAACCTGTTCCAGTGCCTCACCATCCTCAGAGTGAAAAACTTCTTCCTGATATCTATCCCAAATCTCCCCTCTTCCAGTTTGAAGTCATTCCCCCTCGTCCTATCACTACATGCCCTTGTAAACAGGACATCTGAAACAAATATGGACAAAAAGACACTTCACATGCCATGCAAAAAAGGGGCTAACACGGACCTGATTTTTCTCTTGCGCTGGCATGAATCAAGAGTTTTGTTCCGGCTGACACTGTAAAGGTGGCTTTAAGAAGTCTGGGACAGGTTTTGTCTGACACAGCCCAGGAAAACAAGGAATGCCAGGGTTGTATCCATTTGAAAGGATGAATCATAACTAACAAGCACTCACAGGTACGGGAGCTGGGGTGTTACAGCAGGTCATATGACTGGCAGAAGCGGAGAGCGCTAAGAATAAAGAAGTACTTGAAACTGAGAAAATATATACTATTATTAACATACACTAATATTAATATATACTAACATTAATATATTAATGTGTATTTTCTATCTATTAAAATGTAATTATGGTATCATAATTTTGCCTATCGATCATGGACCTACTAAGAGTGTAACTTTAGTTCCCTCGCTTGTCAGGCTTTCGACGCAGCGGCTTTGCTAGGAAGCCTCTGCCAAGGAGCAGTGTGAGTTCTCTGTGGGCAGTCGGAGCGATGCTCACGCTTGACCAGTCCCACTGAGCTCCATTGCAGCAGTACCCCAAGCTGTCACCTCACCAGACAGTTGACCAGTATCACAATAAACCTAACACGGATGCAGGTAAAGAAACCTTCACGACCCTATATTACCATACAACAGACCTTTCTATAGTACAACACATGCCTTGCAAAAAGCCACCCGCAAGCCCGGGTGGTGATACCACCTCACGGTAGCTGCAGAGCCAGGGGAGCCCCGTCCCTCCTCTTTTTAGAGCAGTTCTGGGGCTCGGGGCCGTCGCCACAAATTCAGATGCTTCACACGTGCAGGCACACTGCCTGGGAAGCCTCAGGAGAAGCTGACCACTGCAGACAGGCAAACAGCCCACGCTCCAAGTGCCCCATGCTGGGATTCCTGTGCAAGCCTAAAGAGAAGCACCAAAGGAAGGCAGGATGGGCTCCTGCCCGCAGCAGGAGGGATGAGGGAGCTGTACCACTGAGCCCAGGGAGCTCCGACCAGCAAATGTGGACCAAAACCTGCCCCATACAGTGGATGTGAAGCACCCTCTCCAGCGCAGCTGGCAAGAAGGGTGCCAGTTTGGCCACCTTCCCAGGAGTCCATATCACTCGTGCTGGGTCATGAGGCCTCCTGAGGGTTTTGTAGGGAAGGAGCTGAGCCCCTCTCCTCCTCTGGCTCCAGCTGGAGGGAGGGATGGATGCCGGGCCGGCAAGAGTGGCTGAGCAGCAACTCCTTTTCTTACTAGATGTCGCTTTTCGTAGTTGAGAGCTTTTGAAATGAGCTGCAGACAAACCAAATGCAACACCAGTACCCGCTTGGCCACTTATGGGGGGTGGTTGCAGAAAGGACTGGCAAAAAAGAGATTTCCTTCCTGCTGCGGGGAGACAAGGAGGCTGGGAAGGGACACCAGCAGTTAGGCACCGGCTGTGCCGCGTTTCCCAACACAGAAGACCCGTTCCCTGCAAAGAGAAAGCCCCTGTACTTGAAGGAACATCCCTGGCTCCCCAGGGAGGGAAAGGACTTGGTTTGCCATCTCTGTTTAAATAAATACAAGTGGGAGGAGATAAGAGATGTCCCCCAGAACATACACCCGCCCGTGAAATACAGCAGCGCTTGAGGGGTAAAAATATTTGGCAAGTGATGTCTGTTCAGTGTGTCACAGGACTTACTTAAAGGAAAACTAAATAAACTTGATATTGACTTGGAAACTTGAAAAAAAAATCAGATTACAGAGGAGCCTCGTAGAGTTGAGTTTCAAGTGCCTAAAACCAGCAATTTTTCCCCCTTCATTTATTTACATTTTTTGGAAGAACATACAATGATCTGTAATGCAAATGGCAGGTAACACACAACTAGTCCCAAAGGCTCTGACGACATTAACCAGCAGGCTGGATCGCTAGAAGAGGACCTGTAGA
The DNA here is from genome assembly GCA_008711295.1 of Anarhynchus alexandrinus. Lineage (NCBI taxonomy): Eukaryota > Metazoa > Chordata > Aves > Charadriiformes > Charadriidae > Anarhynchus > Anarhynchus alexandrinus. The sequence goes on along the minus strand of VUYV01000018.1, from coordinate 2,504,219 downwards.
GGAAGAGGGTCAATGCTGAGGGTGCGCTGTTCACCCTTTTTTCATCTCAGTGGGTTTTGTATGGTTTGGATGCCCAGGGCTGCTTCTGGGCTGCAAGATCACCCCTGTGGGGTTGGGGACACCATTTCAACCCCCAAGCCGTATCACGCACCCTGTGCCAGCAACCCCCCAGCCAAGCACCTTGCTCCCCTGCAGGCGGGTTTTACTTGCTCATCCCAGGATTAAGTAAATTCTTGTATTCAAAGCCTCATCAGCCCTGCCAGTGCTCAGCTTGTTAGCACTAAGAGGCTTGTGAGCCTTAAATCGGTGATCCCATTAGTGGGACCAGCGGTACGAACCTGTAGGAGTCCTGTTCCCTCTTGGGTCTGCCCAGTTCAAGGGGTAGACAGAAATCACTGGGGACTGTTTTCTTTTGGTTTTCAGCTGGTCTGGCCAAGATCAGGTTAAACCATAGAATCATAGAATTACAGAATGGTTTTGGTTGGAAGTGATCTTTAAAGGTCACCTAGTCCAACACTCCTGCAATAAGCAGGGACATCTTCAACTAGATCAGGTTGCTCAGAGCCCCATCCAACCTGACCTTGAATGTTTCCAGGGATGGGGCATCTACCACCTCTCTAGACAACCTGTGCCAGTGTTTCACCACCCTCAGTGTAAAAAATGTCTTCCTTGTATCTAGTCTAAATCTACCCTCTTTTAGTTAAAAGCCATTATGCCTAGTCCTATCGCAACAGGCCCTGCTAAAAAGTTTGTCCTCATCTTTCCTGTAGGCCCCCATTAAGTACTGGAAGGCTGCTATAAGGTGTTCCTGGAGCCTTCTCTTCTCCAGGCTGAACAACCCCAACTCTCTCAGCCTGTTCTCGTAGGAGAGGTGTTCTGTCCCACTGATCATTTTTGTGGCCCTCCTCTGGACCCACTCCAACAGGTCCATGTCTTTCCTGTGCTGAGGGCTCCAGAGCTGGAGGTAGTACTCCAGTTGGTGTCTCACCAGAGCAGAGTAAAGGGGCAGAATCACCTCCCTTGACCTGCTGGCCACACTTCTTTTGATGCAGCCCAGGATACAGTTGGCTTTCTGGAATGTGAGCACACATTGTCGGCTCATGTCCAGCTTTTCATTCACCAGTACCCGCAAATCCTCCTCAGCAGGGCTGCTGTCAGTCCCCAGGCTGTATTGACACCAGGGGTTGCCCTGACCCAGGTGCAGGACCTTGCACTTGGCCTTGTTGAACCTCATGAGGTTCACATGGGTGCACTTCTCGAACTTGTCCAGGTGCCTCTGAATGGCATCCTGTCAACCCTGCTGACCAACCCAATGATGGCATGGTTCAGCTTTCTGAGGAGTGCATGGCTTTTCTTCCGACCACAGAGGAGGCCCCATCAGTGTGTGAAACTCCCAGCTGAAGACACTGGGTTTGAACATCAAACCAACCCTGAAAACCATCCCAATACTTTGAACGCTTTCGGGAGAGGTGGTGAGGGGTGTCTCCAAATGAGGAGAAGACTGTGCAGACTTCCTGGCCAATGTGAACTCAGAAAGCTTGTGGTGCTCCTGACCCACCAGGCTCCTGCTGGTGGGAACCTTTCTGTTTGGAACTGTTACGAGCAAGAGGCAGAAGGGGTGAGAAGCGGGAATGGCTCCAGTGGAACTGGAAAGCCCCCTGCATGCAAAGCTTGCCCTAACTTCTGCACCTCTCACCAACTTACTGGCAGCAGCTTCTCCGTGATAGCACTGTGTTTTTCCATGGCAAAAGCCCCACAGTCACCAGCTTGCCAATGCCAAAACAATCTGCAGAGGGACTGCTGCACCTGGGGCATGGTGAGTGGCCATTTGTGTGCCCAGGCACAAGGGCAGTCTCGCTGGGATGCCCTTGGGCTGCAGTGCTGGCTCTTGAGGTCCTGAGGTCTTCCCACCTCCGCTTTCAGCCCTCTGCCACCCTCCCTGCCCACCTGCCTGCGCCTTTGCCTCCAGCCGAGGACTGTGGCTCCCCAGCCAGGCAGCAGAGTGAACCTTCTCGCCACCACAGCTGGAGCCCAGCATCTCCACCTCCATCACCCAGGCACCTCCATCTCCATCTCCATCTCCATCGCCCCGGGCCGGCCGGGGGCCATGTCGCTAGGTGGCGGTGCCGGATAAGGTCGGCGTCTTCACGCCTTGTGCCCGCGGGCAGGGAGCTCCTCCGAGCCCCAGGAGCACCACACACCACCGTCCCCCCCCCCCGTCCCCCCCACCCCCCCGAGCCCGTGTCTTCTCCCACAAGGGATATTCACTTGCCTTCGCTCCCCTCCGGGAGCCCTCTGGCTCCCCCGGGGGAGGGGGGACAGGTCATTGTTAAACCCACTTTTAGCCAGTAGCTTGGAGGAACCTATTGGCAAAGTTGTTTCCCAGAGATGTCAGAGCTGAGGGCATCTCAGTGGATGAGACAAACCTCCCTGCAGAGGTATCACCCCACAGGGAACAGGAGTATCAGCCCCTACAAGCATAAACTGCCTTATTCCCGGGAAGAAGTTAAACCTGTGGCTCCACAGCGGCAGTGAAGGGAGGTGGACCTTACCCCAAATCTCTTGCTCAGGCTCTGTGCAGCCAAGCCCCCAAGAGAGGGACAAAACCAAGATTCCCACCCTATGGGCTATGGCAGCAAGCGAGGAGACCAGGTCCCCATCCCGCGGGAAAGCAAGCTCAAATCAGTGCCCCCGATTCACTAGTGAGGGATGTTGGTTAATGCAAAGCAAGGATGGGATTATACGCTGTCTCCATCGTAACAGGCAAATACCTTCATCACAGCTAATGTTGTTACAGCAAGTACCAAAGGAATTAATGATTCACCACTTAATTTCCTCTTCCCCTACTCCCTCCACCTTTCTTTTGCTTTAATAAACTGGTCTGGAGCCAACTGCAGCATCAGGTTAGTAATGACTTTAAGCACCATTTATGCTGCTACCATGACAATTTAAATTGTCACTTTCTATTAAAAGGTCTAACTCCAAATGGTTTTAGCTGAAAGCATCGGCACTGACAGTGCAATTAAATAAAGAAACTCTTTTCTTGGGATGTCAGTGCAAACACATTTTAAATAAGGGTTCAGAAGCACCTTGCTAATTTAAACTACAGTATAGCTTTCTAGTGAAGAATAATACTTGATGCAGGGATTTTTTCCATGCTGTGTGACAGTTTTCATTGTCACTGTAAGACACGTAAAGGAGTGATGTGCCAAAGGAGTCCAGCAGCCTTTGAAAACCTCTTCTCTTCACAATAAACACCGGCAGTGCTACATAAGTAAAGCCATCGAGTCTTCCTTCCCTCCAGAGAGTTTGTAAGAACAAATGGCTTTAGTGGGCATCTATCGGATTCTTTGTCAATAGCTATACCGGTCACCTTTCAGAAACGTACTTTGTGTGGCACACTTTGTGCGGCACATGTTGCTGTTATCTACAGCTCTTAAGTCATTTATAAACCACATTGTTCTGTGGGAAAAAAGACTCCATCTGTGTTGTAGCTCACCTGTAAAAATCACATCCAGTTCCTCATCTGGCTGAAAAAAAAAAGGAAAAAAAAAAGAAAAGCACTTTTTTGCAAGTTCTGTGCAGCAGCCGCAGTGCCCATGCCAGGCTGGCCCGCCAACTCCTCCTTCCCCACCTGCTCTGCCTCAACATCACCTTCCATCTAGGTCTGGCCCTTTCCCTCTGCACCGGGCACAGGTCAGTCCTCCTTTAGCAAACACCTCTGGGCTCCTGATCTTCAACTCTACCCCACATGTTAACGCTGTTTATCTTTTGGTCCCAAATAAAAATCCTTTTGCTGCGAGAGGGAAGAATGTGCTACTATATCCAATGTAAAAAGTGTTTAACATCCTAACTGAACCACCTAGCATGGATATTAGAAATCACAGCATCACAAAAATATGGTTGCCCAACTTGGGTTGATTTTCCTTATTCCTATGGAAGAGGCAGCCTGAGAGCACGGCCTTTACAGTTTTTTAAAAGAGTTACTAGACATCAGACAGAATAACACAACTTCTTCAGTGTCTGTGCCTTAAATAAGAAGTTGAAAAAGACCTGAACAGCTTTAATGGCTCGTATTTTATTTTAATGGCTTTAAAGCTTCTCCAGTACATGAGAGTGTCCCTTATGTTATGACCACTGTGGTTTCTCTGAAGTGTGTTACATCTGCTGGAAATAAATGAGTCATAACATTTAAGCTCCCCCTGTCCCATTCTCGGTTGCTACAGTTATTGCTCTGAAGGACACAGAGACACATCTTGAGATAAGTATCCGTAGGATGGTTATGGATATGATTTTTATGTCTACACAATTACATTTCTAGCTACAGACCACTCCACATTTTACCACTTCACTGCAAAGAAAAAATGTAGCAAGAGAGATTGATTTATGGCTGACCCTTAGAAAAATAATATGTACGGGAATAGGATCGAAAGTAATTTTCTTTACAGAATTATGAATATTATTCTGCTTCATTTCTTTTTAAGAAAGGGAGTACAAGAAGAAAAATATACTGGTAGTCTAAGGAGAAATGAAAGAAAGGTACTGCATAGTTCTAGAAGAAGGGAATCAGGGGTATGTGTGGTTAGGACTTTTTGCTTAATAATTTTGTCATCATAAAAGTGGCATATTTGTTAAAATGAAAACTTTTCATGAGAACAACTCCATTTTCCAGTTTCAGTGGAGCTCTTGCTTTGTGCAAAGCCTGCACACTGCCTCTCCCCTTCACATGCCTTCTAGCTAGTTTTTCTGTCTTCAACCTCAAAGACCTCCATTTTCCAAAGCTTAAAAAAACGTTGGGTTTTTTTTTTTTTTTAATATCAAAAGATTTTTATGAGACAGAAGAAATAATTTACTGTCTGGGTCTAATTTTGGATTAGAAAAGAAAGAGATTTGGGAAATGTGGTCAGACAGAAGCACTCTTCAAAGACAAATCGTATATGCAGCATGGCTACGGGAATGTGAAATGCCAACATACTCATATATTAGTCAAAGCAGGTGAGGGAAAATGAAAGAAATTTGCAAAAAAAATAAGCTAGCCTCTTCATTGTGCAAATATCCACATAGGTCTGAAACTCGGAGGCAGGTTGTGATAATACCGTGTGGTAAAGCAGGGTGCTACCTTTGATAGCACCTCAGCAGCACAAGGCGTTACTCCTTTGCTGGGGAGCACTGCTTCATCCAAGCCCCGGGCAGGTTGAAGGGTGCTCCCATTTTCACAGACATGGTAGTAAACGAGAAAACTGGACACAGGCTTTCCAAGGAGATCTTCTAGTGAGAAGTTTTGTGCAGCTACCTCTTGGGCTTCACTGTGGTTAGGTGGAGTGAGCACCTCTTCTCTTCGCATTTCTGCTCCCAAGAAGAGCCCCCAGAGCTGTTCCATCAGTGAAAAGTAAGTGAGGCCCCTGGTGTTAGGCTGTCCGAGCTGGATGCCGGAGGCCAGGAGAGGGAGGAGAGGAGGAGAAGGGGCTCCCTGGCAGTTCGTGTGTGTGCACGCGTGTGTGTGCAGGTGTATGTGTGAACTAGCCAGGAACGGCAGGGTGCCAAATTCCCTAGCTCCATCCTTCCCCACCCCATTCCTGCTGCCAGTGGATGGTGATCACCGTGATGATGATGGATCACCACGACAGATGATAATCGCCATGATGAGGGTGATGATCGCCACAACGGATGTCCTCTGCGGGAGGTGGCCCAGCCTTGCCTGAATGCATGTGGTGGCCACCACGTTGTAAGGCCTGGGCACTGAGATGTCCCTGTGCTGTCTCTGCTATGGCAGAAACATACTAATGGCATGGCCTTGGCCTCCTGGCATAATGTCTCCTCCAGCTGAGGGGTCACAGCAGAGTCCTACAGCCTGGCCATGGGCTTAAGAGTGTGCGTAGCTCCATCCCGGCTCAGCCAGGTTCATCCGGAGGGGCTTCCCCTTTGCCCACGGTTAATCCCACTGGGGCAGGCAGAGGTGCATGTGTCGCTGGCAAAGGGCTCGCTCCGATTTTGGGCCTCTCTGCCCTTTACGGAGCACCTTTCATTTTGGGACTTTACCCAGGTTACACAACTGATAGAAAATGTTTGTTCATGGGCTCTTAGTGCAGTGAAATAACACTCCCAAAGAAGTAGCTAGAGAGGATTGTACAATTATTAATGTTTTACAATTATTTTGTCTGAACAACCCTGACTGCGGGGAGTGGTTCTGTCCTGTGATACCCAAGGAACCTGCCAAAGTTAAACCAAGACAATGGCTGCAGATAGGCAAGCCAAAGGTGCCTCTTTTTCCTGCCTAGCCCTTCTGCCAGGACTTGGCTGGGAGAACGAAGGGACATATTTAAATGGGGTCATTCAGCTCCCTTCCTCCACTTCTCCTCCTCCATGAGAAAATGACACCTAACCATCCTCGTGCACAGGGAGGTCATCTTCCCAGCTCATTCTCGGACATAAATCAATTGCCTTCACAACATTATTTCAGCCCAGGATAAAAAAGAAAACATTTGTAAGGTAGACATAAAGGACAACATATGTTATCTAAGTTTATCTATAGCTATTTTACCCTCTTCTGTCCTCTGGTGGGGCAACTGTCACCACGTCCTCCAGAGCAACACTAGCCTGTGTGTTTGGGACCATTAGGTGTGATGGCTAAGGCTGGCACACCAGCTGTGCCAAGGGACCTTCTCTCAGCCCTTGTGTCACCAGCCACCCTTTGCCCCAACAGACAGGAAACCCCTCGTCTCTGCTCTCGTTTTTCAGATCAGAAGAAACAGCTCGAACAGGCATTTTCCCCCCGGTGGCAGGGGCACCCTGAGCTTCCTCAGCTCCTCCTTCCTTGGGGCAGGCTGTACTGCTGTGCTTTGGCGCTGGGGCTCTCCTCCCCATCCTGTTATTGCCAGACATTTCGGCAGGCCAGCTGGCCCTGGCTCCTGGGCCCTGTTGCCATTAAAAGCTCTGCTGCACTTTAAGGGGTAACTCTTAACAGACACATTTCTCAGACCTAATGAAGCAGCATCAGCCACACTCACACATCTCAGGCCTGCTCACTGGTCTTTTCTTCCAATCTCCCCTCTTTTCCATCAGATATCAATAGTTTCCCACCTTTTCTAGGTTTTCCTTCCCCTCTGAAATTCTTGCAGGGAATGGTGAGGAGTGGGGGGTCTCTTTTGCTTTAGAGCTTTACCACTGAGTTTGTATCAAATACACAAAATATAACGTGAGTAATTTTTCATGACTTTTTCGAGTATATGGGAAGACCCTCCTAGTGTAGCTTACTTCTTGTTGACCAGTGTGTATCTGCTGTAGATGTAGAGGTAAGAAGATAAAGGCATTTTTAAGTCATTTGAGCATACAAAACATACACAGGTACATTCATAAATCAGAGAAGTACCCATGTTCTATAAACAAGCATGTAGAAACCAGAATATTCCAAGGATGCAGCTCAGTGTGTAAAATGGCTGGTGGGTATGCATTACAGCACATGTACAAGGAGAGGCTGGGAGAGCTGGGAGCGCTCAGCCTGGAGAAGACTCAGCGGGATCTTCTCCATGTATAAAAATACCTGATAGTATTTATATATGGTGGTGGTGTATATATACATATAAAAATATCTGATGGTATGACGAGAGGAGTAAAGATTATGGACCCAGACCCTTCCCAGTGGTGCCCAGTGGCAGGATGGGAGCAAACTGAAACATAGGAGGTTCCACTGAACATAACAAGACACTTGTTACTGTGAGGCTGATCCAGCCCTGGCACAGGTTGTCCAGAGAGGTTGTGGAGTCTCCATCCATGGACATATTAAAAACCTGACTGGACACGGCCTGAAGCGACCTGCTCTCGTTGACCCTTCCCTGAGCACTGGGGTGGACTAGGTGATCTCCGGAGGTGCCGTCCCTCCTCAGCCGGTCTGCAATTCTGCATAACCCAGCATGACAGTGTGGTGTTTCCCTAACACAACATCACTCGCTCTTTCCTGGGGGTCCTGCACACAGATGACAGGTGTGGGTGGAGAGCTGGTACTGGAATACAGCTGAGAGAGACGCTCTCCACCAGCACATGAAGGCAGTGAATTGCTTAGGCGCAGGCATATCTTTTATCTCCTGATATGGTTACTGACTTCGCTGCATCATGGCTTCTCAGGGGCACTCTCAGCTCCGCACAGTTTTATACAGGTCAATAACTTTCCAGTGGGGTAGAAACAGCTTCCACAAAGGCCACTACAGGGACTGGGAGCCGCAGGCAGAAAGCAAGTAAAGGCAAGAAAGCACTCCTTCTTCGAGAACGGCAAGAACCAGAAGCACGTGAATGCATTTGGGAACCATCCTGAGTATATAACAATGCTGTGCTTTATGTCTATCTATTTTTAACCACCAGAGGCATTATACCTGACTTTTAAAAAGGGAACAGGTTCGTCAAGTGTTGCAAAAAATAGCCCAAGAATCATTAAAAGCATGCTTTTGCTTTGAATACATTTTCTTCAGTATTGTAGCTTATTGGACTAAGCTGTTACAAGCCTGGCTCACAGGATGATGAGATCTAAAGAGATATGTACCTTTTATTGTATTCTGTTGTTTTGGGTTTTTTTTTGTTCTGGTTTTGTTTTTTCTTTTCAAGTCCTTAGGATCATGTTTTCAATTTTTTTTTTCTGATAAAAACATCTTTAAAAAATGGACTTTCATTTTGAGCAAAAGCTGAGATTCTTGCAGAAAATGAGACTTCAAGAAAAAATACCAAATATTAATAAGTTTCCATTCTTTTTAGAGAGATAACAATGTGGCTTATTGTAAGCATTTCACTGAATTAGTTTTACTGATGTGAATGATTTCAGTCATAGTAAATTCCAAGCAATTGTTTTCAAATGTTTATATAAATTACTTTCAGGCCATGCAAATGTTTGCACTGCAGAAATTGGACCCTAAGTATTACCTGTCAGTCAGAGAAGATAATAATTTTCTATTGTGAGACTTGAACACACATACCCCGTTGTCCCCCCCCCAAATACACAGCTCAGCATTCGGGTGGAACTTATTCAGCTTTTTGTTTCTACTTACAAAGTCAGAATGAATTGCTGGGGAGTAAATATTGGAGAAATTGTAAACTGGCTACACAGAATTGGGGGACAGAGGAAAAAGAAACAAAGGGCATCAGAGAAATTATTCTCTGAAAATTATTATGTGGGAAAGACAGTTCTGAAGCAGGACAGATACCATATTATTCAGCTGTCAGCAAGGGCTGAAAGATGCTGGGAGAGCTGTGATAGTTGCTATATGAAGGTGCTAGTCAACTTGTCAGATGCTAGGAAAGAAGAAATTGGTGGCAAGAGGAGATAATAGAAGAGGCAAGTGGAAGTAAATCAGAAAGATGTTAGACTAAGGGAGAGCTAACAGGTGCTGCCATGGGAACTGCCAAGCAAGAGTAGGAAAGCTTGCTTGGGTCTCAGAAAGAGCACACACCTTGCACATTAACATGAACAATTTATCCTGTAAACCAAAAAGACATTCTAATAAAATAACAAAAAGATGAAGGGAAGAGAGAAGGAGGCTATTAGGAACGTAAGCAGTATCTGAAAATATTTGGTGAATTCATCAAACTAAGAGAAAGCCATGCAGAAAAGGTCTCTGCAGGGGCTAGCTCATAGTATGTTAAAATTACTTCTGCCTTTTGAGCCTAGTTGCAGTTAAAATGCTGCCTAAGGTTACTGTATTTGAGTCAAAAATTTTCTTGAGGAAGCAAATATATCTATTACAATGTCACTGACACACAGCTGTCTCTGATGGTTCCTCACATCTGAAAGCTTTCCTGTTTTTTCCCAGCTTATTCAAGTTGGACTTATAAAATCAATTATCTCCTCCTACAAACTTGCCTCACTAGCATGCAAAACATCTGCTTTTCTTTCCTTTCTATGATTTTTTTTTTTTTAACAGTGTTTTTATAATGGCGTTTGTCCCCTCAGGAACATATCTATTGAATGTCCTGAGATGAGATGAAATGTAGAAGGAATATGTAACAGCTGCTTTGAAAACGGTTCAAGAAATAAAAAAAAAAAGTGGCCAGCAGTACAGTTCAGAGTTGCTCTAAAGCATCTCCTTCCTTCCTGAAACAGATGCTGATGAAATTCACCTCAATAAACTTTGTGCATTTATATTGACAGATTTGTCTGGGAGAATAGTGTCTTGGGACAGGCATTAAAAGAGGCTTTGCTGATACTAAAACAAGGTGGACATCTGGGATATGCTGCCGCAGCTATCCTCAGTCATGCACAAATGCCATGGAAATCAGCTTGCTAACTTCAGAGTAGCCTGAAAGCAGGAAACTTTGGAGAGACGTGGCTGGTCTTCTACTAAATCTCATCTGCTGACTGTTGGGTGAGAGCCCAAAGCAAGTCCTGCAGTCCCAAGGTCCCAGTCCTGACCAAGAACATTGCACGCATCTCTTCTTCTGCTCTTCAGCCCCGGCTTTCCTATCCCTCTTGAGTTTGCTGAGAAAATGCCAGAATAACTGTTCATACAAATTAGAAGCACCAGGTGCCGTGTTGTGTGGGGGTGATGTCCTCCCAGGTTACAAACCTGCCTGTGGCCAGCTGATGCCACTTTGCTACTATGTCTGCCACAAGTAGCACCAGCAGTTGGACCAGGATGGGCTGCCAGGCTGTGTCTGGGGTGGATCAGCCCACCCTTAGGCAAGCCGCAGATGTGGGATATGCAAGGTGTACCCTACCCAAAGATGAGCCGCCTCAATGTACCTTTTTTGCCCCAGTCTCCCACCAGGTCAGATGTGGACCTTCTGGAAATGCAGGAGTACCAAAACTCTGACATTTGGAGCAGGAATTTCTATCTCAGCTTGAAAGACACAATCAGGAACTTCCAGACTGTCTCCTGGCACATGCTACTTTTGCCTCCTTATGGAAATACAGGCTCTGAGTTTCATCTAATGAAACAGGTATTGAGCCTTTGCCAAAGAAACCCCTCTGGAGTTAAGCCAGATACAATGTCCTTGAAGTCCTGCTCTGCAGTCTTCTGGCTCTGCAAACTGGAGCCCTAATTCACAATCACTCAGGAGCCCATGTCTCAGTTCAGGATAACTATGGTGTGCGTCTCCATCCTATGTATGTATCTACTCCAGATGGAAGAGGATGACAAATCAACACTTTGAACTAAGTAGGATGAATGTGTGAGAGGAGTGAAGGAAAACCGCATTGAGATAAAACCCAGATGCATACATTGTAGATGACAATACTCATTACACCTATTCTACTTCAAATTGCTTTTCATTTCTGGCAGGTCTTTGCAAATTTGCTTAATGTGTAATCTTCCATATCAATGGATCACGAGAGTTAACGCTGTCAAGAGTATGTCAGTGTTGCTTAGGCAGAGCTGCATTAGGATACGGCGGCATTTTTGTAGCATATTTGTTTAAAGCATCAGAAATGAAATCATTGCTATCAGATTCCATTCAAAGGTTTGAGAAGGCAAAAGAACACAGAAAAGAAAACTTCAAAATATAAATATACGCTCGCTACAGTGATGCTGTTTGTTTACTTTTTGAGGCTGGTATGAATCTATTCTTTCAATTATTTGGTGATGACTTTTTGTATTTCTTCAGACTCCATTTTGCTCTTGTGGCAATCACAGATTTCTGGCTGTGCCCCCTGACAGCTGCTAAGATGATGTGACAGCTGCTGATAGGATGTGAATATTTATAGTCATTTGTGGTACATTATGCTCAAAGAGTAAGCTGATCTGAACCCGTCTTTTGGCTAATACAAATACCAGCTAATACAATTATTCAGTGTCTCTCTCCCTCTGCAAATGAGGCCTTTAACTCTACACTTTGGAATAAATCATAACAGTTCTGCCCAGCATAGTTAAACATTTGAATTCGGCAACTACTTTTTAAAAGAATCATTTAAAGATGATACATTTTCAAACATGAAAAGTATCAAAAGAATTGTCTACAAGAACTTGTCTACTTGTATGGTGATGAAGAAACATTTTAATGTTTCTTGTCCTTTTGCAGCCATCGCCAGAGGGGCCCTTCCACTGCTCTGCTCTGCAAACAAGTGCAGTTTTGCCATCACACAGATGGAAAAGCTGAAACTCAGACAGGTTGGTTGACTTCTACAATAGGATGAAAGAAATCCTTGCCAAAACTGAAAACACACCACAGCTGCTGTGAATCTCCTTCACTGTATGCACAAGACCCCTATTTCTGTCCAAATGCAGATAGAGTGGAAACAAAACATTGGACTTTTAAGAGAATAATATCATAAAACACAAGAACAATGCAGGTTATTCCTTGTTCATTATCATAGCAATACTAACACTATGTGAATATTTAGCATTCCCCTTGGGAAGGACCTTGTCGCTTTCTCTGACACCCTCCTTTCCTCTGGCAGCCTGAGCTGCCTCTTACCCATCTCTGTGAGCTGGGGGAGAGTCAGTGAAACCCTCCCAGGGCAACTGTGCAGGCACACCAAAGCACACCAACTCCCTACGTTGAAACCCCTCCCAGGTTGCAACAAGTCATCAAAAATGTCCAGGACTGCATGTAAAAATGTCCAGCACTGCACACCAGAAAGCTACAGAGTCTTTTGCAAAGTAGCATTTTGGGTATTTTTTCTGTTTTGCAGAACCACAAACATTTTAGCAAGGTTTGTAAATCCTGGAGGGCACCCCCCAGCCTCAAGAGAAGAGCTGCCCCCAGCTTAGCAGTTTTATGTCTGGAAGTGTATTTGTCCCACACACAGGGATCAGAGGCGTAGACACCATTTGCACAAAGGAAAAGAGTTGTGCTAGAGACGGCCACACAGTCTCTCACTCTTGCTAATAGTTTCATAGGGTTGGTTTTTTTCCAGTTTCCTGTGACCTGTCTATTATTTCATAACATCTCAGATTATCCAGCTATTCCTGTCCAGTTTTGGTATTTGTCTGAAGCCTAACTTCCAGTTTTCATCTGCAGACAGTTTATTTTTCAGCTATTACAAACACGTGCCTAATGTTTATTTGAATGGTTTTGCTTTTCCTTTGCAGCCAAACTGTGCTCTAGACGGTCTTGCTTCTCTACCAAAATCTCTTCCACTGCTCCTGTTGGCTCAGTTTGTGCATGAACTGCAGGACAAAAATTTGTAATTGAATGCCATTTGAAGGGTGGTTGTGCTCTTCTTTCACCTTCACAGCTCAGTGCAAACTTGGACATTGCCTATGGGTTTGCAATATGTTTTTAAAACCATGAATTTCCCATGCTTGTAAGAACAGCTGTAGAACTGGGGTAGCTTTCAAACAACATCAAACTGAAAATAACTTTTTTTTTCCTGACTGTAACTTTCTTAATCTAATTTCTATTAATTGCCTACAGGAAAAAAAAACAAACCTTAGGAGTGCGTGTCCAGACAGAAATAAGGTTCATTTTGGAGAAAGAAGACACAGATAATACAAACACACAACCTTAGCTCCGCAGCCTTTACTTGTAACATTACTTGCAAACTGAGCTTCAGAATTTCACAAGCTGTGTTTATAAAAGGTAAAAAGTATGGTTTCAGGCTGTAGGTAGACAGTCCAGGCTTTTGCCTGTGCCCAGGCTACTGGAACAGGCAGTCTCACTGCTATGGTGACTAAAACCCGTGCTGACAACATTTTGCATTCATAGATGTGTGCTCTTTTTGCCTTGCTTGCAAGTGTATGGTCTGCTTGCTACACAAACCAACATATCTGAAGTTTTTGAGTGTCTTCTAGTTTGGGTTTTTTTATTTTATTTTTATATTACAGTTTTACTGCTGTGTGTGTATGTTCTGGTTTTGGTTTGGTTTTCGGTTTTGGTTGGGTTTGATTTCCCTTCCCAGTAACAGCAATACAGAAGGAGCAAAAAACATTTCTGTCATGTTATGACCTGTGGGAAGAAATGCATGATCTGTCTTGCCCAGCACCTGACTGTTGTGGAAAACGCAGACTTAGTCATTAACGGCAGTGTACCCGAGATGCTGTCTTCCAGTCAGAATAACCTCAGTAACTTCTAAAGACACCCCTGTTTTCCCCTCCAGGAAACAGCTGTAAAACATAATCTCAAGCATAGTCGTCTTGGCTCTACACACCCTATTCCATAAAGAGGTCCTCAGCTTTTGTTTATCCTATTTCATGAAGAGGTCCTTAGCTTTTGTTAATGTCTGAGGTCCTGAATTAAGCTGAAAAGCAGAAACTTCTATAAACAAAAAATAAATAAATAAATTTGTGTGAAATTTCCTCATTTTGAAACATTGCATTTTGATTTCCATCACTTTTATTTTTTATTTTAATGAGTTTCAAAATGTTTCAGATTTCAGAATTTTTTATGAACAGCAGATGCAAAACCGTTCACATAGGAAATGTCAAATTGAAATGTTTTCCACATAAACCAACGTTAAAAAATAGTGTCCAGTCAATAAATCTTTTAAAAATCACCCCTCTTATCAGAAGCTTCAGTTCAGATGAACTGGCATTTTTGACACAAAAACTTCTCAAAATTCTTGACTCCTCTAGAAGTTGGGGATTGTAAGTCAAGACTAGGAAGGAAAAATCTACCATACCAGGTAGGTTCACCCTAGGGAAAGAACGTCTTTATCCTAATCTATTCTTTTTGATGCTGAAGATCGGTGAGGTTTGTCTTTGCCCATCAATGCCCTTGGACACATATGAGATGCTCACAAAGTGGCACTTACTTGGTCCTTAAGACATATTTGTCTTACTGCTCATCAACACTCCTTTGGGGAAAAACTTCTCCCATTGCTGAAAAGCTCTGCAATCAAATATATGTACTTTATCACAGCAATGGCAGAGAAAATGCACTACCTGCCTCTATTCTCCCTCAGGATGCTGATTGTTGGCTGCCCCCCTTACCACCAATTTGGGGTCCTAATTTTATAAGGTTCTTTCAGCTCTTTGTTCTACTATGAAGTACTGTGAATTTCCTTTCTGTTGTTCTACTGCCATATACAATTGCTCATAAATTACTTTAAAAAGCTAAGACAAGGCAAATAATTATGCGTATCTGGATGAAAGTGTAACAATATATTACAAAAATAATAGTTTGATTCTGCCTCTTTATATTTCTCCCCTATATTGACTGCCAGAAAATGATTTGCTACTTTGGAAGTGAGATAAAATCAAACTTGTTATCTTCAGATTTAATGAAAGCCTCCCTCTTTCCTCTTTTATTGCTTCTCTACTGATAAGAGTCTTTGTCTAAGCTTTCCTTTTAGCAGCACAGACGTAAAGCTTCTGGCACACCTGATATTCTTTTTAATGTAGAAATTTGTCCATCTGAATAGGCATGAAAATTACAATTTAGTTTTGTTATCCTAATTTATTTCATTGTACTCACTGTATTCCTTTATTTTTACAGTTGCTGCCAGGGTCCAAATCCCATTGTTAATTTATTTAACAGTGATATAGGTGTTCCTTCTCTTACGTTAATGAGCCACCTTTTCTGAAACGGGTAGTTTACTACTGGCAGTAGGTGAAAAGTCAACAGCATTATAGTGGAAAAGGCCAAGATGCATCTAAGGTCAACGGTATAATATGCTGTTATAGCTGTGAAACAGGATTTAATTTCATTATAAAACCTGTACATGCTTTTGGAAGCCAGACAATATTGGCTGATTTTTCTTAGCTGGTTGGGTATCCAAACTTGTGAGAAATCTGATGTACAGTCCTAGGGCACTGAAAATTGTTGATTTATTTTTCTAATACAAACTGTTCATGTTAGCTTGAACTCAGCTGAATATAATTTGCCCCCCAGGAAAGGTCTTTGACTGCATTTCCCATCTGCAGTGATCATGATGTCTGCTAGACTTCCCTACAAGGGATTACAAAATACGTTAGCCTATCCTATATATCCTATGCAATGGAGCTTAGAGTTTGTCCTGTGACACAGCCTGCAGGATCTCCTGCTGTTCAGTTTCTGAGCCAGGGCTGACATCAGGATTCCTGTCTATAGGCTTGGCCCATCAATATGGGATAGAGGGACCGCGCCACCTTCTGAAGGGCAGTATGCTTCCTTCAGGGAGAAGACACAGATGGCATCAGCTTCTCCGGACGGCATGCCGTGGGGGCAACGATCACAACAGGCATCGTGTTCAATGAAGCTGAGAGGATCCAGTTACTCCTGCAGTAAGGCAGGTGAAAATGAAAGTCATCATAAAACTGGAAGAAAGATAAACATCTGCCATGCTCTTTACAAGAAGAGCACACTGATAGAAGCGAAGGGGCATGTTCCTTGAGAAGAAAAAAATCTGAGCAGTACAATGTCTGGAAGGGGGCTGAAGCACAAAGTAATTGAAAGTCCCTGGTAAACAGAGGCAGGGAACTGCGTTCACAGGTGGTTTTTATTCTGAGGAACTGTGAAAATCTCTTGATGCATCTAAACGGATAGGTGGTCCATTTACAAATACTTTTCTACCACTGAGGGTGGTTTTTGTGGCAAATATCATGTATTAAACTAAAAGGTTAAACCAAAAATTGAAATAGCGAAGCTGGGAGCAAAATGTACCTAGGCTCCTAGGGATTTAAAGGGTTTGTTGTTGCTGTAGAGATCCAGCATTTGGCTTAGAGGACAGCGCAGAATGGGCATGCCTGAAGAGCCTGGGCTAAGAAAGTGTGCACAGAGCAGTAGACCTCCAGCTGTGATAGCTGAGGGGTCATGGCATGTTCTTCAGTTTGATTTACTAAATTTAAGGACTGTCAGGCAAACATTGTTGCCAAGCAATAGCCCAGGATGTGAGGAAGAGGTGACGCACGCTCACCCCAAATGTATGGCAGCTTTTAAGGAAGTAGATCTAATACTCACAGAATCACAGAATCACAGAATGATCAGGGTTGGAAGGGACCTCCGGAGATCATCTAGTCCAACCCCCCTGCCAGAGCAGGGTCACCTACAGCAGGTTGCACAGGATGGCATCCAGGCGGGTTTTGAATGTCTCCAGAGTGGGAGACTCCACAGCCTCTCTGGGCAGCCTGTTCCAGTGCTCTTCCACCCTCAAAGTAAAGAAGTTCCTCCTCATGTTAAGATGGAACTTCCTATGTTCAAGTTTGTGCCCGTTCCCTCTTGTCCTATCACTGGGCACCTCTGAAAAAAGACTGTTCCCATCCCCCTGGCACCCTCCCTTTAAGTATTTTTAAGTGTTAATAAGATCCCCCCTCAATCTTCTTTTCTCTAGACTAGAAAGACCCAAGTCCCTCAGCCTTTCCTTGTAAGAAAGATGCTCCAATCTCCTAATCATCTTTGTAGCCCTCTGCTGGACCCTCTCCAGCAGATCCCTGTCTGTCTTGAACCGGGGAGCCCAGACCTGGACACAGTACTCCAGATGTGGCCTCACCAGGGCAGAGTAGAGGGGAAGGATGACCCCCCTCGACCTGCTGACCACACTCTTCTTGATGCACCCCAGGATGCCATTCGCCTTCTTGGCCACCAGGGCACATTGCTGGCTCATGGTCATCCTGTTGTCCACCAGGACTCCCAGGTCCCTTTCCACAGAGCTGCTCTGCAGGAGGTCAGCCCCCAACCTGTACTGACGCATGGGGTTATTCCTCCCCAGATGCAGTACCCTACACTTGTTCTTGTTGAATTGCATAAGGTTTCTCTCTGCCCAACTCTCCAGCCTGTCCAGGTCACGCTGTAAGGCAGCACAGCTTTCTGGCGTGTCAGCCACTCCTCCCAGTTTTGTGTCATCAGCAAACTTGCTGATGGTACACTCTATCCCTTCATCCAGGTCATTAATGAATATATTGAAAAGGACTCGACCCATTCTGTATTGCTTTTGGTGTCTCTAACAAAAAGGCATTGCAGTAGATACATGGTTTTGTTTTTAGACTCTGTTCCACGCAAGAGACTCCAGTAGAAGAGACTAGCATGGATCTCTACAACAGCAGTTGAGAATTAATCCTAATTAACCTCTAAACTTCAATCTGTTAATTTTCTATAGGTTTGAGACAGGAAATTCTCTAACGCCATGTCCAGTGTATGCTGCAGTACTTGCTGCAAACTGGTATTGCTGAATGACTAAAATATGACTGTCAAATCCAAAATTGTTACTATTTGGATTCTTCAAGGAATTCTTAAGTCAAAGCAGACTCCAGGTCTCTTTTAAATATGGTAAAATAGCCATGAGTTTTGTCACTCCTATACTTAACATGTGAATTTCTTTAAAAAAAGCATTGACAAACCTGCCTGCCTCAAAAAAGGGATTCACAGGAAAGGGATTTTTATTTTTAGCTTTCAGGGAATACAAGGAGCTGGCAACCAAAATAGCAGCAGATGGGAATCCTGTTGTCCCTGCTCAGGAAGAACTTTCAAAGGCCTTGGGCCATCTTTCCATCTCAGCAAATCCTAACTTGAGCTTTTGGTCACATTTTGGAATATGTGATCACCTTCAAATGGTTTGATAAAAAAACAAGCAAACTGGGTAGAAAACGTGTGGTGAATTAAGACTATTTCCCCCTCTACTAGCAACTGTTTCTTCAGGATGAGTAAAAGGACTTCCAAATAGAAAATGAGCTGGAATGATGTTTCAAGGATTTTGCTTGTATCTTTCTACAGCTGGGCAGCAGATGCACTGGATGCAGGATGCTCTGGGCAGCCTGTGAAGACTGGGCAGATGTCACATTCTAACAGCCAGTTACTGCTGCATCCCTCCCAGTGAAAACTGTAAAGCTCTCCTCGTCACCTTTCAATGCAGTAAAAACAATGATGGCAATGCCAATGAGGACTCAGAATAAATGGCTTTGGTCTGCAACCAAGCCCTCCTGACAGTTAACAGACCAGGCTGTCAGTAGCCTCATCTGCCTTCCTCAGAAACCCTGCCGTGCTGGAAGCGATCTGCCTTTCCTCAACCAAGTACGTGCTGGTGTTAGCCACTGAGCAGTTCAGTTCTCTGCATCCCTGTGTTCCTGCTTGCAGCATTTCAGTGTCTAGCCTGTCCTTCCCATAAAACCTTTGGGAATCCTGTGAAAACTGCACAATGGCAGGTTTTACCACAAGGGTCCGTGGTGCCTACAAATGTTCCAACAATCCCTAAATTCCCACCTTCCCTTAATTTGTTCAAGTTCCTCGAATACCACCTTGACGAAGGGAGGCCTCCATATGTATTTTAGCTGTTTTGTGTCTTTCCTCCTGTATCCACTAATTTCTGGCATTCCTTTGCATTTTCTCCCATGCTGCCTCCTCAGCTGTCATTTCTGAGGATTATCCACCGTGGCCCCACAATCTTTTTCATGAGTGGCAATAGCTCATCATTGCATAAGTAGTTAAGGCTGTCCTCTCCCTCCCTGAACATTACTTTGTGTTTATTGTACAGCGTGTCACCTGCTGTTTTGTCACCCAGTGCTGTAACCATCCCTCTGCTGCTTCTTGCAGCCAGCTTTCAGTCTGACTACCCAGAACAACTTGGTGGCTCACCAAACTCCATCATTCATCACTCATTCGCTTTTCCTGGAAACAGCCTGAAAAGGCTCAGGCTCCAGAAAGAATCCTTCCAGCAGGTGAACCATGTGGGAAAGTGGAGAATCCCTCGGTGTATTCCTACCCTCGACGTGCTCTCCTTCAGCCAGTGCAGAAAATGGTGTGGTTTCTCACCTCATTGCAGCCAAGATTAGCAAGAAGTCTTCGGTGATGGGCGCCATGGAAAGTCCTCTGAACGTCTGCTACATTGACCAAGCAACTCTCTGCCTCCACGGGGCTGCTCTGACGGGCTGGGGTGAAGGCAGACCTGGCACCGGGGAATCCAGCCCGCTCCTCGGCTGACGCCCCATCCCTCCTCGGCCGGCAGCCTGCGCTCCCGTGAGAGACCCGGCTCCAGCTGCCCCGACACCCTGGGCCTGCGAAGGAAGGGGCCGGGGACGAGAACTCGCTGCCTTCTGCAAGAGCCCCTCCACGGAGGCCGAGCAGAGATGCCGGGAACAGCCGGGACAGGTCTCCTCGCCGATGGAGCGCGGGGAGCGAGGTTGGGCGCGTTGCTCCCCCCCGGCCTCGGCACTGCCCACCCCGCCGGTGCCCCGGGGCCGCTGGGCGCCAGGAGGCAGCGCGGAGGCCAGGCCCTGCGGGCCGCCCGCCCGGCCCCGGCTGCCGGGCTAATCATTAACCGCTCCTCGGCGGCTCCGAGCAGCCGGGCTGCGCATCGCGGCTCCCGCGCTCCTCAGGGACCAGCGGGCGGCCACCGACCCCCGCCGCACCGCCGCCGCCGCCCGTCCCCCGTCCTCCGTCCCC
>VUYV01000018.1:2439338-2483883 GCA_008711295.1 Anarhynchus alexandrinus | reverse complement strand
TGCCCCTGCCCCTGCCCCTGCCCCGCCGCCGTTGTTCCCCGGCGAGGAAATCCCCCGGGCGGAGGTAGGCGGCCGCCCGTCCCGGCCGGACCTCCGCCTGACAAGGAGGGGGCCGAGCTGCATTTGCCTTCGCCTTCGGGGAAAAGAGAGAGGACAACACGGCCACCCCCCCCTCACAGCCCAGAGCTGCGGGTGGGGTGTGAGGGAACAGGGTGGCGGGCGATGGGAAGGGTGGTCGGCCGGCAGCGCCGGGGCCTGCCGGTCCCTGCCCGAACCGAGCACGGAACCAGCCCGCAGACCTGCCCCTGGTGTGGGGCTGCCCCGCGGTGAGGTCTGTCGGTGTGGAGATGTCCGCGGAGGTGTGGGCTGCTCCACTTGCAGCCAAGTCTGGAAGTGCTGGGAGGGGGGGGGGGGGTTGAAGCAGGTTACATTAAAGAGGCTGGGGCAGAGGCTTACCTTTGCAGGCACTGCTTGGTATGTATGTTTTTAGATAGGCTACGGCCGCAGCAGGAGTTAGCACCAGTGATGACAGTGAACTTATCCTAAATTAAGCATGACTCCATTGCAGTGCTTTCTTCTGTCCTTGGAAGCATGTTTCTTGGGAGAAAATTCACCTCAGCCATCAATCATGGGTAAAAGTTGGTGTATCCATACCCAGCGTCAAGGGTGACATAAAAGCATCAGCCATGGGTAAATGTTGATACACGTACCCAGCATCAAGGGAGAAGTAAAAAAGAATTTGGTGAAAGCATCAAGTTTTATCTAAGGCTAGATATATCAGGGGCTTACCCTTACATTGTTCATGTGCCCCACAAACTTCCACCAAGCCTCTAAAAAAGTTTGCACGCCTAAGGAAGTTGTGTACAAACATGCCTATGAACATACACTGGAAGCAAAGAACTAATACTGAGTAAATACATTTTTGCTTGTAGTCTGCCTGGAAAAGTTCCCAGAATATGTATTTACTGTATTTATTCATATTATGGATTTATTTATATTCTGTTACTTATTTACATTAATCTAAGGACATTTGTCCTGGAACTCCACCTTTCTGAAGGGGACTTCTGCATAATGCTTTGAGAACATGGAGGCACGTTATTCCCATATGCTGCCTGTGGATCCTGGAAAGATTTAGTTATGAACTTACGTTGAAGTATTTGAATCATCCTGTGGAGTCAATGGTCCATCTATGCAGCTAAGGATGAGTGCAAGTCTTTGCAGAAATAGGGCTAAGAAGCCCCTCAGAAGTGGTGTCTTTATATGAAATGTTTGGAATGCTTATGAAATAAGACAGACCTTTCTGTTTTCTTCTCTCTCTCTGCAGGCCTTGACCTACCAGGGAGATTTCTTTTTGCAATCTTGACTCTGATGACACTAATTGCCAATCTGGTGTTTATAGAGGAAGCAGTCTACATCTACAGGAAAATCCCTTCCTCCAAAAGATCAATCATAATTTGGGTTAATGCTGCAGCTCCAGTAGGTTATCATGGAAAAGAGATAAAATTGAATGTTGAAAATGGGGTTTCCCTGGAAATCCGCATGAACCTTCTTTATCTCTGCCCTTCGTACAACCCTCCTCCCTTTCTCTGTAGGTGATCGCTACTACTTCATGCATTGGCATGTGGATTCCTCGCTCAACAATGTTTACAGATTTCACAGCAGCAGTGTGAGTATTCTGCTTGTTTCTAGACGTTACCCCAAACCCTGAATTTCTTCCCTTTAAACATCTGCTGCTCTTGGTAAACACAGTCATTTTGTAAATTTAACAATTTAGTAATTTTTGGTTTGAGTTGAAATCTCTTGGCAGCTCTTTTCTGGGAGGTGGAAAATGCTGAAGCAGTTCCCAGTGCTACAGTCCCCTGGTGCGGGAACCTCAGTATGAAAGATCTGTGACTCGCATGTAATTGATCCCTCAGATTGACAGTTGCTTTGAAGAGGTACTCTTTCTTTCCTCTCTCTGCGTGTCATGCGGAGTGAGACTCTGACCTGTGACTTCTCTGCGCTTTTACTAATGATGAGCTGTAGAGATCTATTATTAATGGTGGCAAGTGAACCTCCAATGAGTATATCAATGTAAAAATGTTCTGCAGTTGTCCTGATAAAAGCACTTTCCGTATGAGTATGACAGCTCTGACATGCACAGAGAAGAAGGGAGAAATGTGGTCCTTATTTTCTGGAGATGATGGCACAGCCCTGGTAGGCAGAGCCAGGTGGGGGGATACCACAGTTTTGGGCACTCTGCAGTTGATTTTGGGATGATTTTGGAACCCACGGCAGGACAATATCACAGACTCTCATGAATAGCTTCACCCCTCGTCACATTGCATTTACTAAGAGGAGTAGAGTGAAAAAGGAGGGAAAACACAGTAGCAGGGAACACTGTGAGCATGCAGGATTCGTGCAGGTAGTGTAGATTGCCAGAAACCTCTAAGGATCCAGTCCTATGGCACTTTAAGCCTGTCTGAATCCCCTCATCTCCCCTGCCCAAGCTGCAGGTTCCTGTCCCCTCACTCGCATCCACCACCACCCAGTCTCCAGCTGCACAGCAAGCTCCTTCAAAGAGGCAGTGCAGCTGAAGAGGGCCTCTTTTATTTGGTGAGGTTGGATTTCAGTGAATCAGTTCCCTAAATCAGTTTGGAACAGGGAGGAAAGGGTGGTTGCATAATCTGTAGTACCTGGGAAGGGTTGAGAAAGTGCAGCTGGTGAAGGAGGGAGAGGTGGGGTGGCAGCAGTCAGTGCTTGGATCAGCTTTGGCTGCAGAGGAACCACACCCTGACTGGGCCAGCACATACAACAATAGCTATGTGTATATGGTTTATTGTTGTTAGTTGATTGTTTGGGTTTTCTTTTGAGAAGAGGAATTGGACTTGTTCTGAAAAGTTTGGACCAGTCAGGACTAGATAAACTGATGGAAAAATATGGCCATAATGACTTGGGCCAGAAAAGCCTGTGCTTTAATAGTGACTCTGCCGCCAGCCACCAGTGAGGCTTTGGGAAATCCCACAGCTAATCTGTGCCTCAATTTATTCCTCTTTTGGTGAGGTTAGGGCAGTTCTGGTCCTCCAAGGTGATGGAAAGCTGAAGGTTTTTCACAGCTAGTGCTAGAACTTCTGTTGATTGCAAAGAACAAGCTGTTAAAACCCTGGACAGAAGGCGGCAGTGGCCTGCGCAGGCACATGAGAGACACACAGGCAAGTTCAAGTTTGCATTTTCTTCCTCTCCTAGATTTTTTGCCATAGTTATCCACAAGTTCCTGCTGATGATGATTAAAGAGTGCGGAGGTCAAAAGCTGTTCCTCAGGAGGTTTGAAAATGATCGCTTCAAGATCAGCACCGGTCCCTGCTGCTGCTGCTGCCTTTGCCTCCCTCGTGTGCGCATCACTCGGTGAGTTGCCCTTTAAGATTTCCCAACTGGAAAACGGCTGCTGGAATTCAGCCAACTTGGCAAGGCCAGACTTACAGCAAAGGGCCTCCCTGCTTCCCGAAAGTCAGTCTCAAGCCGTCTCTTTTAAACAGTGCCATCACTTTGGGGCTGTGTACCACCACTAATTTACTTAATTTTTATAATGCAGAATTTTGTGTGAAAGTCGAGAGTATGACCTCTCTGAGTTTAACCCTGTGCAGTATTCCCACTCATAGTAATGTTGAGCACTGTGGTATCTTCCCAACTAATCCCATTCTTTTCCAAAAAAACATTTCTGTACTGAGCAGTGGTGGGTGGGAGGAAGAATTTTTACTCTAGAAAACCTAATAATTGAGATTGCAGTTTCTTTTCATTCCAGAAGGGAACAAATGTCTCCAAATTGGGTCTTTTTCACAAGCAGAATTGTCAAATTGAGGCTGTCTTGAAAGAAAATTTCTCTTACTTTGATGAAATTGAAATGTTTCATTCTGATTTTGACTTTAAAACTACTTCAGATTAAAATAATTTTTTGAACAAAAAATAGATGTAATTCCTAGAGAGCCTTGATTTCAACAAAATGTCATTGTCTGGTGAGGCAAAAGCAAGTATTTTCTTCTACTAAACTTAGTATTAATGCACCTTTGAGAAGTGGGGTGAGGATGGAGAGCTGCACCTACTGAAGCCAATATACTGTAACACAAACCCTTCCTCCTTTGAGCACTGTCTGGTGGGGCTCCTCCTCTGGCTAGTGTCACCCTGTCATTTACACATCGCTCCACAGCCTGGAAGCCTCATGCATTTCCCAGGGCTTTCATTCTGGCACAAATTATGAGAATGTTTCTCTCATTAAAAGCAAAAGCTGAAGGACTGAATGTGCAAGACAGAGAATTTTCTATGAGGGCCTGGTCATTAGTGTCAGAGGGACCTTAGGGACTTTATGGTCTGGCTAAATGAAAGCCACAAACAGAACACAGCATAGTGGTTTGTGGTGCTTTTGCAATAATTCTTATTTTTTTTTATTGTGATAATTCTTCCTTAAGAATTTGGTATTAGAATTTAAACTCTTATTTCCATCATTTTATTTTAATGGAATAGCAGTAATTATTTATATGGAGGGGGCACCAAGAAGAATAGGTAGTAAACCAACTGAAAAATATACCTCCAAAAAGGGATGTATTACAATGACGTAAAATCAGCAACTACTGGTATGGATCCAAATGACTCCTACTCATTTTCATGGGCATTGGTTCAGGTTTATTTCAGCAGTCAGAGCTGAAGAAATGCCATGGAACAGAGCTGTGCTATAGATCTAACGTGTTGCCAGTATATTTGTTTTTCATTCCCTGTGTCAACCTCTGTATAGGTTGTGGTAGCTGGGAGCTTGGGAGAGGATCCTCTACTCTGCCCTCCTGTTGATCAGTCCAGTGACAGCTTACCCAGGATGATATTAGCTAATATTAACTCCTTTCAGGACCTAGATAGTGCCTACTACTGCTGGGAGGAAGGACAGCTGTCTGTTTTTTTTTAAAAAAAGGCTTTTTGCTCTGCAGACGGCTTAGGGCTCCGGCATCTGTAGCACTGCAAAACCCATCTGCTATCTCTGCTTCTGATTTCTAGCCTTTTCCCGTTACAGGGTACAATTTTTTTTAAAATAATGAGCAAGCTATACCAGAGAAAGGTCAGTCTTATATTCCTCCTGTAGGTATCTTCTGGCAAAACAGGGAGCTACTCCAAGAGAGGGTTTTATTCTTTTAAAAAGCCATATACTATCAAGCAGTCCTGGGAGGTACAGTAGGCATATGAGGCAAAGGAACAATACAGTGGGGAGAAACGTGGCAGAAGACATCTGATGGTTAAGAAAGACCTGTGTCAACAAGGAAGACAACTCCTGGTGTTGCAGTGACTACACTGTTTGTCATATTATTCTTTAAAGCTCTTTGGGAATAAGAAATTTTTGCAAAGGGGCATGTACCAAATGGCTGGCCAGTTGTGGGCCCTTCCACACGTGTTTGTGCTTTGTGCTGTTCATAACCCTGTGGTTATTAGCTATATTAACTGAGCAATTCCTGTAATACCTGTTTCATGGCTATATCCTACAATCTATTAAATGGCAGCCTGTTGTCTGCTGAGGCATTTTTGGTGGCAGTCTCAAGGGCCTAGGGAGCTACAGAGAAGACAACTTTAACAGTATGGGAAATACAGAGTGACAGATTAAAACATGAGCCAGCTGTAGCAGCCACAGCTTGTCCTGTGAAGACTGAAGGGGAGTTCAGTTCAGTCAGCTTTCATGTCTTCTGTTAGGAGGTGCATCTTCCCTTTCCCGGTGACCTCTAATGCTGGCTGGCCAGGTTACTGTGTACAGGCTGTGTTCTGGACCCATTTTATATGCCAGAAGTAAGGAAATCCTGAGCTGTCCTGCTGGCCTTGTGCAGTTTGCCAAGTGAAAGATAGTTCCTTTCTCCTGTTAAGAGTACAGAGGAGCAAAACCAAATGCTTACATGCTAGTATTCATTATGCACTGAAAAACTACCAGTCCTTTCACATAGGTCTGTATGATTCCCTTTCTTGATCTACCACAGGACTAGGAAGTGTCTGAGGAAGAAGACTACATTTCCTAATTTCATCAGACAACTGAAATAGTAAGGCAACAAGGCAAGAGCAAGTGACATTATTGCTCAGAAACTGGTTATGCTGTTACTGGCTCTCTGGTTAGCTTCAGAGCAGAGAAAGACATCACATTTTGCCCAGCTTTGGTTAGTATGTAATTGCTGAAGAACAGGAAAAGTACTATTTTTGTAGACACTTTACTAAATAAACACTGGGTAATTCTTGGAAAGATTTTCTAACCTTGAAGCTGTTCCTCACCAGATTTTAGCCACATGCTACAGGAGTGGGAAAGTTTTGCAGTTGACTATCAAAAAAATGTTATCAAGGTTGCTAATAAGATTTTGGCCTTTGTGATTTTTTTTTTTTTTTTTTTCTGGC
Source organism: Anarhynchus alexandrinus (assembly GCA_008711295.1). Classification (NCBI taxonomy): domain Eukaryota; kingdom Metazoa; phylum Chordata; class Aves; order Charadriiformes; family Charadriidae; genus Anarhynchus; species Anarhynchus alexandrinus. The sequence goes on along the minus strand of VUYV01000018.1, from coordinate 2,477,496 downwards.
CAGGCAAACCATCTTTTTGATGAAGCTGGGCACCTTTCAGTTTACTTTCTTTCGACCCGTGCTCATGTTTTTATCAATAGTGCTTTGGACTAATGGCAATTACACCCCTTACAATGTAAGTAAATATTTTAATCAGAGACGGTCCACCAAATCCTTACATTTTAGGATTCATGTATCTTAGTATCTTAGCCTACAACTGAACTGTGAAATCTGGGAGCGCTTCCAAGTGAGTCCTTACTGTATTCTTTTGAGACCCTGAAGCATATAATTTCTGCTTTCCCCCAGACTCTCCATTTCCTGACTTCCCTGGGAAAGAAACAAGGCAGTGGAGTGGGTTAGGCATCAGATTATGCTCCAGTATGTTTCCCAGATTGTATGGTTAGAATAGCAGGACTGCAGGTTACCCTGTGGGATGTATCTGCCCTGTGTTTTGTAAGGTACAGCCTTAAAAAACAAGTGTATGTACTGGCATGTAAACCGGAAGCCTAATCCTGTGTTTTTCTGCAAATAATGATGATTTTTTTTATCTGTGCAAAGTAGAAAAGATAGCACTGTACTTCTGCTTTGTACATCTAAGCTGCAAGATGATGGAGAAGTCTGTATCTGCTAATAATTTTGCACCTCTTGGATAACTCAGATTAAAAGTAATATTTTTTTTGTTTTGTTTCATGGTATAAAATAAATGGCCTCTCTGAGACGTCATGCTGAATGTGCTCTCATGAGCTGTTGAGTGTTCCCAGGTGCTGCTGGGGTCAGCTTGTGGGGTTGTGTCACTTGTTACCTTCCCAGGCTGAACAGATTTACATGTCCATGCCTGCTGGGTTAGGGCACTATGCTAACCCTCCAGTTGGTATTATGCAGATTCCCCGTGCCAACTCCAGCAACTGCTGCTGCCATCAGCTTGCAGGGGAATAGAAACAAGCATTTTAATGTCTGCATCATCCATTTTGCAACTTCTTCCTCGAAACAGTAAAATGCACTGTAAAGTTTTATAGGTACACTTGTTTGATTTGCTTCTCAGTTATCTCCCAAAGGAGCTGCAATATGGATTAGCTGCTTCGTTGGTGTCCTCACCATTCTTGCTCTGTGGCCAGTTGCAATCATGTTTCAACAAGTTAGGACTCTCCTTGTCTGTAAGAAGATCATCCCTAAGTTTGCTCTTTATCAGGTGAGAAGTTTAATATTTCTGATAAAAAAAACCAAAAACTTACCTGTTGATATAACACTGTCTTTCTGGTTCTTGGTCCTTTGTTGAAAAGTTATAGTATTGTTTCCCCCCCCCAATTGCACTGTGCAGAGGCATATTTTTACCTCATTAAAGCTGCATCCCTTTGAAGCACTGTCTTTGGCTGCTGTTCAGTTTCAGCTTGAGCCAATTTACCTCTAGTCTCTCAGGAGTGCTGGAGATGAGAGAGCCAGGTAAAATCCATTCATCTTTAGGCAACTGAAATCAAAACAGCACCTTCTGCAGGGCTTGAAGGAAGCTTTGTAGATGCAGGATCCTGAAACTCAATGTTAAAATGCTGGTGTCTGCTTTTAAAAACTAGGAGAGGATGTGGAGCGTTGTGTGTGGCTGTTGTTTGAACTGACAGGGCCACCCTCTTCCACATCACCCTGAAGAGAGTACAGCAGAATCCTCGGATATGCATCCTTCTTGAACAGAATGCGTAGAAAGGCTAGTGCACTCAGGTCTCTGTTCCGTAAATTATTAAACTTTTATAAATGCAATAAACAGGATAGTCACACCTGCAAAGCTGCATTAGGGTGAATCCAGGTTTAAGAAGGCAAACTCTCTTAATGAGAGGGTTTATACTCAGGCAGTTACACCAGCAGCTAGAGAGACACTTTGATATCTCCAAGGCAGTGAAGGCCTAGCTCAGTGAATAGCAGGTCATACAATGCATAAGTGATTGTTGCTGAACTCAAGCTGCGAAGAGTCCTTCATCCCTTCTGGCAAAGAAGCCGGTTCCATATTACTTGGGGAACACCACATCTCCCTGCTGTGGCAAAAAGAGGAGACAGCAGAAAAAACATTCTTTGAGTCCTTCCTTTTTAAAACATTGTTACCTATTATTCAGAGCTCAGTATTTTTTAAAATCCGAACTGGGAGGTCTGTGTATATTGCACCTCCCAAATGAAGGGCTGAGAAGAAACACTTTTCAAACAGAGGTTTAATTTAATACTCACATTCAGAGCAATACCATCCTGAACTAAAGATGAATTCTGCAGAATGGCAGGCAGCCTGCTGGGAGATGGGAGGAGAGGGAGGGCAAGAAAGGAGGAATGAGGCAAAAGAGGGTCTATTATGAAAACAGAATTGTGTGAACTGTAAACCTTTTCTTGGTAGCTAAGGCATCTGTTTTCTCTTTCTGGTGCAGTTTATCCTCATTCTGAACCACTTGCAGGCAGCTATTATCAACATCTTGGCCATGCAAAGAATTATTCCCTGTGCTCCACCACTCTCTTCTTCAGCAAGAGGAGCATGTAAGTTCTTCTGGGAAGGATATTGTTCATTTACTTATAGAGGTTGTCACTTCAGTGTTGCTAACTTCAGTGTCTGTTGTTTTCCCAAAATACTAATCTCCTGGGATCATGTAGCTTTTGAAGAATCTCAGCTTTTACATAAAAAAAAAAAGTTTTATAGCTGTCATAGTTGCAGAGCAAAACTTAATAATGAGAAGAGTTGGAATCAGAAATTAGAGGACAAGAAAACAACATGCATAGATACCGTTAAATCTCTTGCATTTTGGATGCATAACTTACTGCATGCTTATTCATGGGCGATATTGTAATTCTGTGACTGATTTCATTGCTGAGTGTGAGACACTCCATTATGAGGACAGGATGGTAAAATTTGTTCCTTTTGCACAGATGAAAATTAATAAGCCAGGTATTCATTTTGTGTCTCATAGTTATTTCCCCCTTTGGGGGGCTTTTCTTTGCCTCCCTTTTTTTTTTGGCAGATGTGACCCAGCAGCTCCTCATCATGGAAATGTTTCTGATAACCCTAATCTCAAGGGTGGTTTATCGGAGAAGATACAATGACCTAGAGCCTCCGGAGTGTATGGCTGAAGAAGCTGAGGACAACAAGCAGGGTCCTAAGATTATCCTTAATGGCACAGTTGGTGACGATGGATTTCCAAGGGTTTAGAAGCCCCAGTGCTCCTATTCTGCAGGAGCTAGAAGCTCAGCTTCAGGAGCTTATATTTTCTTGCAGCACAAATAGCTGCTGTCCATGTCGGAACAACTTCTGACGTAAATGCCTGTGAGCTGTAGTGCTGAAAGGACCGTTAGTGGAAAGATAACTCCATTTATTCTCCAGTGATACACACATGGTGTGACTTTTTTCCTACCATGCAATTTATTAAGATTTCATACCATGTACTTTTATCTTGTTATTGGTCACTTGATGATAGCCAAACTGTCTCAAAGTGTGATTTTATTTTATTTTTATTTTTTAGCTATTAGAATGGCTATGTTAATCCAGAGTCATTCTTATTCATCTCTTCTGACTTTTTTTTAATCTTATTTCACCCTGGATTGCTGTCATATGTCCAACACAACATTTTTCCATCCTTCCTCCATTAAAATTTATCAGCTCTCACTCTATGCCATGAGCTCACCATAGCTAATTCTGATCAGTAAATACATTTGCATATGTTTGTTGTGAATTCCCCAAACCTGTCTGGGCTCTCCACCTACGTAAACTATGATCTCTTTAGGGCAAGACTTTTTACATTCCTTGGCAATTCACCTCCTAACTTGATAAATACACAGCTGCTGTTTGTAAATATGTCACTGGCAGATGTTCTTCCGAGGGACAGCAGATTCTCTGTCACTGGTCTGGAAAAAGAAAGTAAGAGTTGGAGTCTGAGATGTCTTCTGCCACTGCTCTGTGATGTTATTTGGTGCTTTGGTTCTCTGCTTGGAGAATGGGAATAATGATACTCAGGATCCTTGTATTAAAGGTGTCCATGGGGATAAGAGCTATTGAAAGGAATCTCTTTCAAAAAATTCTTACCTCCCCAGCTTCTTCACCCCATATCTGACCTGCCCAGGTGTCCAGTAGGACTTCAAGCATTACAGGATCTTTTCATTTCACACCCACTTGTCTGTTTTGCATAAACGAGTTTTTTCTTCCTGCAAATAATCCTGATGTTCTTGGATGAACCTAATTGCTTTGGTTTAGCTCACTATAAATTATAAAATGATACTGCATTTAGTAAGCATTTGGGTATTCATTTTGTTGGGACGAGAGGTGCAGCACCATATACTAGCACTTGTCTAGCCTCCTCTAGTCTGATCCCGAGAAGGAAACACCCAATCCATGCAGCAAGAATGCTTATTCCATATGTAGGTGGGGAAAATGTTTCATGTTGGAAAAGATGTCAATAACATCTTTTACCTATATTGTATCAAATAAAACTAGGCAGATAGTGGGGCTTTATTTTTTGTTTACAAGGAATTTAAAAAATACTTTCAGTTTGGGAGTTGGTGGAAAATGAAATATTCTGAAAACAGCTGGTGAACCATCTGGAAGTAGAAAAGGGGGTTAAATTAAACAAAATGTTTTCTTCTTTCTGACTGAGGTCAGAAATAATATTTTCTTTAACAATTGAAGGATTCCATTATAGTAGAAGAATTGAATTGTTTTTGTTCTGAAGTGGTTGAAACAATTATTTATTTTTTTTCTAAGCAGGCAGCCTGGGAAATTAATACAGATTCTTGAACTCATTAACGTGAGAGAATCTCCACTTTTCCCTTGAAAAATAGTTTAGGTGAAAATTTTCACTCTGTTTTAGAGTGTGTCAGTAGAATTAACTGGGATCAGCTAACATTTTCTTAACATGGGAAATCTTCTTAATGTATTTTCACATTATGGCCATTAGCACATTCTTAATGTTGCTTTTTATCAGTGTAGTCTAGGCCACACGTACATTTGTAGACTTGCAGAGCAGTACTTAATTTCATAGTGGCATTGGGAATGGTTGGCTGTGAGTTCCAGCAGCTTCAAAATTGGAAAATAAAATATTTTGAGTTGTTAGGGTATCTTTGTGAATTGCTGTGTAAAAGACTTTAATTACTAGAGCAAATGAGACAAATGAGCATTACTGGAAAATTATTTGTTCTGTGAGGGGCATACCTTGGTGGGTGGGATCTGTGGCATGGAAGAGCAGATTCACGCGCCGTAGCATGGACAGTGCAGTCGAAAACAGATGGAGTGTATGGAGAAGCAGTGGTCTCTGTAGGTCCAGTGAAGGAGCTGCTAGGGCGCAGCATTGTCTTCACCCATCACTGTTGGTGTGGTACCTGTCATGTCGCTGAAGTGCCTGTTAAATAGATCTTGTAAACATCAGTGTGGGGCTGATGTAGCCACAGGTATCACTAGCTGTTATGCTTTTGGGTAGATATTTAATTTTTGTTGTGATCTTCATCTCACATATTTCAGTAATAAAATGTACCATGGTGATTGTCAAGTGGACTTCAGATTTGGCAGCAAAGATGTTTCTTTTTACTATGCATAGTCATGGAGGTCTCACTCCAAAAATCGCTTGCTTACACAGAACCCTTTTCAGAGCAAAATTGGACATACTTTATCTTAAATATGTGCCTAAGAGCTTTCTTGAGTGACAGCTCTTGTGAATGCAGTAGAATGTATGGGGTTTATGTTACAATTTTTTTTCTTTTGTTTTGGAACTTTTAAAATTCAGGATTTCTTCCTTAGCTCTGTCTCAGTCCAATAGCTGTAGCCTACCTAATCTCCGTGCGGCATCGAGCTAGGCGTCTGGGAGCTAGCAGCCAGGGGCAGCAGGTGGCCTGCATCGCACCGCATTCACTCAGGTGCTCTTGAAATTAAAACATTGCAAGTCGCAACCTCCTTAGGCAGTCTGAGTATGGAAAAGCAAAACATAAAGCCGGAAATTCCTCCAGTCTCAGTTCTGATAAGGATCCCTTTCAGGTTAGTGAAAAAAAATTTGCTTTCAAGTACGTGTTTGTGATTAAAGCATTTGAAAACATTTAACAAAAGCTAGAAGACAAATTTCACAACTCATTTTATACAGCTGCTGTAAAGTAATGAGTGTTGAGGTGAGCACATAACCTTTATGTTATGTTTGCTTGGGATTATTGTGTGAGGAAGGGTAAAGGTAATTTTATCGGTGTCTTTTGTGATGATAAAAGGCACCAACACCATTAAATAGACCGATAAGCATACACAGAGGTGTGTGATCGAAGGTTAAGAGACTTTAGGCATTTGGAAGCAATTCATGAGAACACAGGAAAAGACGAATTACGTGTTTTGGGTGGCTGTGCACTAAAGATGCAGGTGTGCAGGTGTGAAGGTGAACACTGATCATGCGGCCTCTGGAGTGTCACGCAGGGGTATGCAGCATGGGCCGCATGCGTGCAAGGGGCAGAATGAACCCTAGCACCTTGTAACGTTGCAGGAGGGGGTGGGCAAACAAAAGCTGCTCAGAGCTCTTTGTTTCCATCTGTCATTCAAGCTATTATTTTTAAAACAACACTAACGGAATCCCTCCTGTTCCAGAAGACCATGGTGCAGGCTCCTGTTGGGTGCAGCATGGGCAGTGCTGGAACATTGAAGAGGTCCTCCCAGCAGATCTCCTCACAATGGCAAGCTGGTAGGGCCAGCTATGGGGGGCACTGAAGAGTGTATTTAATGCATACCTCTATGTTTCACGTGTGTCAGCAGCAAAGGCCTCATGACTTCATACCCAAAGGATTTGTTGCAGGTGTTAAGANCCTGCGTCCTCACACTTGCCCCTGCCTCATTCTCCCTGCTCAGAAGAAAAAAAAAAAAGGTGGAGTGCTCCTCAGGGAAGAGGTGCAAGGGTGTGGGTTCATGCCTGCAGACCCACGGCAGCCAGATGACAGACCCTCCTTTCTATGCTGATTTGTGACCCCACGGTTCCCAGAGCTGGAGTAGGGGAAGAAGTTAGGTAGCACGATATGGATACAAACAGTGGTAAATTGAACAAGTTAGGGAATCAGTAGATTTAGTGTAAGCAGTAGAGAAGCCCTGATGAAGGCTCCCGGATAACAGAGAGGAAGATAGCAGCCATTCGCTACACAGCTAATGAAAATGCCAGAATAGGTCTGTTGCAACACCACCTACTCAATACAGTGCCACTTGGCTCCCTTACCCTTTTGAACAAGGCCTGACTGCTGCTGACAGTTCGAATGCTAGTGCTTTTACTGACAGATGTTCACTTAGAGCATTCCTTCAGGACAGTTCATGAATCTGCTTGCACCTCCCTCGCTCCCAGGTTAAATGGATCACTATTTTTAAGACACAAGTTGTGAGGGAAGAGGGCTAGATAACACACTGACCTTTTTACTGCTTTAGAATCATAGAATAGAATCATAGAATCAAACATCTAGGTTGGAAGGGACCTTTAAGATCATCAAGTTCAACCATCAACCTAATACTGCCAGGTCCATCACTAAACCATGTCCCTCAGCACCACATCTACCCGTCTTTTAAATACCTCCAGAGATGGTGACTCAACCATTTCCCTGGACAGCCTGTTCCAATGTTTGATAGCCCCTTCTCTGAAGAACTTTTTCCTAATATCCAATCTAAACATCCCCTGGCACAACTTGAGGCCATTTCCTCTTGTCCTATTGCTTGCTACTTGGCAGAAGAGACCAACTCCCACTTCGCGACAACCTCCTTTCAGGTAGCTGTAGAGAGCAATAAGGTCCCCAGTTCCCTCAGCTGCTCCTTATAAGACTTGTTCTCTAGACCCCTCACCAGCCCCGTTGCCCTTAAAAGTGTTAACTAGGTAATTCTAACAGTTGTCTGAACTCAGTGAGTATGATCATCTCTGTTTTAGCAAAGGGGAACTAAGGCAGAGATATCTAGTGAACTTGCCCAAAGCCACATGGGGGAATTTTCTATCAGCTAGGACCAGGCTGCAGAAGTTACCCAGTCTCACCTCGCTGCTCTGAAAAACACTGCCTCTTAAATATGGCAAGATCACAAATTAAGCTAAGAGTGTCTGAGTTAAGTAGTGGTTAGGTGAGTTAGATCATGGTTGGATAAGGTGTCCACCAGACCAATAAAATGAGTTGCTCTCAGCTTTCATAACCTCGTTTGAGGAAGAGCTACAGGTCAGAGCATCTCTTTGTTGGTTGTGGACTTGGTGTGAAGAACAGACCTTTGTGTTGTTGACTTGCAAGAGAAAGTAGGCAGAATATCTGAGGCTATTTTTCTCTGTTAAGTCACACCGTAGTATAACTCCCTGCAGACCGTTGTGCAGCATTCTTAGTAGATATCCACAAACCCTTCATTCCTTACTTCTCAAAATCCCAGTTCTTGTTGAAATGTCCTACATAAAGGCAATCAAAGCAGCACATTTAAAGAGCTCAGAACTCTGTTTTTGCAAAGACTCTTCGCCATTTCTCAATTTGTTACCCTTTCTTTACATTCAAAAAAAAGCTTGTTACACCTATACTGATGCTACTTAATGCCAAATAATCAAGCAGTTGGTATGCCAGTGTAGCACTTGGGCGGCACAGGTGCTTTACGACATACCTTAGGCAGCTTGAAGTCTCAGAATATTCTTTATTGTTTTTCAAACAAGGAAAGAGAAAACCCTGTCACAGAAAGTGCACTGAAAATTAGGAAGAAGATTTTCTTGAATAATTTTTACATTTTTGTGGGAGAAATCAGACTTAAATTTTGGCAATATTTTGGACATTTTTTGTCAGTTCTAGGGAGAGAGAAAAATTGTCCAAAGGCGATTTCCCTTTCATTTGTGGATGCCTCTTCCCTTCACAACTCCAAATAGGCCACCTTCTTTACAACCTGACTGCCCTGCAGGCAGGGTCACAGCGTATGTAGAAAACTAAAGGTAGGATAAACTTACTTTTGTTTCCTTGAATGCAATGTAGCAGCTGAAAAGTGCCAGTTTCCCCTCTAGAGATTCAGGCATCGGATCACAGATGCCTTCTGGGATCTAAGGCATAGTTTTGATACGGGCTGAAGTGGGTTCAGACATCTGGGAGAACTGCTGAGCTGTGAGAAAGCGCTGCAGGACACTCTGCGGGGCCGAGCCATGAAAAGAAAGGTAAGACTGCTGGCAAAGGGGAGAGCGGTGACACGGGGATGATTAGCAGCTCAAGGGTTCTTGAAGAGCAAAACCAACATGAAAAAAGTACAAAATCCTACAGAAACAAAGCCAAGTAGCCTAAGGAGGGTGGTTTAGCAATGTTCATGATCAGCCTGGTCCGAGCAGCAGCAGAAGCCAACCCTTCCCCTCTTGACTGAAGGCTGCTCAGTGGGCAGTGGCACTTTGGGTGCCTTATCAAGGGTGGCGAGCACATTAGCTTGTTAGCTCTACCTACGCATTGTGTATATTGACCAATAAATCATAAGTTTTACTCTCCTAAACTGTGAAACCCTTTTTGCAGAGGCTTGGTATGTAGCAAAAGGCACCCAAATGAACTGACCCGCAGGGGGAAGGTTGCAAAACAAGGGAGAACTATTCAGTATGGGCAGCACGTCCTCCTGTATCACCCTTTGAGAATCACGGCCTTAAAAAACAAAGGAGGAGCTAGAAACAGCATGGAAACGACTTCTGAATTTATAGTCATCCTTTATTGCAAATTACGGAAAAAGGTGGGTGTCTGTGTCTCCTTGTAGCCTTGCCATACCCAGCCAGCAAAGGGTGTGAGCTAATTGTTAAATTCAGTTCAACAAGTTCCTCATTAGGGGGAAATTACCTGAGTTTGAAATCTGCTAATTTTCCAATCAGGGTGAGTGTTTGCACTTGTGATTTGGAAATAATTAACACATGGTATAACATCAAAACCTATGTAAAGGCTAATGGTAGAAGACTAATTTCCTTGGCATGAAAATGGTGTGTTTGGTTTCCCCAGAGCTCTATTACTATCCTTTCAGTATCGGTATCTGCTGTGTAGGGTATTCTAGTATTTATTCAGTTTGATTCTCGGCAGAGTTGTACTTTTTAATGTTAATTTTGAAAAATTGGACCATTATTTTCTACAGCTATGAGTATTTTTTTTTATTTATTTTGAAAGGTCCTGTATGTATTTCTTCTTCTTCCTGTCAATACAGGCTTTCCCAGAATTACCCATTTCTATTATCTCTAAAAGGAGATCATAAACTGTCATTTTAGACTGGGGATTTAGCCTGAGTTCTGCAAACTTTAAAATGCATGTTCCCAGGAGAGCCATGTTCTGATTCTTAAGGGCATTCCTACGAATGTGACTGCCCTGTGGTATTTAGAAAAAAAGGATTTCCAGGTAGGACGATTAATTAAAAAAACAGAGGTGTACACGGGAGTAACAAACATAGTTGGAAAACGGAAACTAATTTCCTACCTTAAAGTTTCAGCTATTGATATAACCCTGATCATCACCGCTTCTATGTATTATCAGATAAAATTAGCTGGTCTAAACCAGATACTATTTCTGGTAACTGATGCTACCTTTGTAGCTCAGAGCACGGCACTAGTTACAACTCTGTGCATTAGTGACCTCTCACCACGAAGCTTGCAAGGGAGAGGAGAGGCTTAATCTCCGGTAGCTGAGTCAACTCCACCCATGGGTGTTGTTTGTCCCACGGGTGTGCGTATACTGCAGCTTATCGACAAGAAGGGTGTGACTTCACAGCTACAGCTGAGGAGAAGAGCCCGTTCCAGGTGAGCAGGCAGCGTGCAGCAGAGCACAGGTATATTATCTGGACTAATGTCTAATCTAGAAGCAGTCCTGTTTTGGCCACAGGTGCAGTGACGCAGAGCATGGTAGGTGAGCTCTGCTTGCCCACCATTAAGATCACGGAATCACGGAATTTTCAGAGTTGGAAGGGACCTCTAGAGATCATCTAGTCCAACTCCCCTGCCAAAGCAGGATTGCCTAGAGCACATTACTAATGACTGCGTCCAGGCGGGTTTTGAAAATCTCCAGAGAAGGGGACTCCACAACCTCCCTGGGCAGCCTGTGCCAGTGCTCTGTCACCCTAACTGTAAAGAAGTTTTTCCGTATATTTGAACGGAACTTCCTTTGTTCCAACTTGTGCCCTTTGCCCCTCGTCCTGTCACTGGGAACCACTGAGAAGAGTCTGGCTCCATCCTCCTTCAGCCCACCCTTGTATGCCATAATAAGGTCTCCCCTCAGCCTTCTCTTCTCCAGGCTAAAGAGTCCCAGCTCTCTCAGCCTTTCCTCATATGGGAGATGCTCCAATCCCTCAATCATCTTAGTTGCCCTACGCTGGACCCTCTCCAGCAGTTCCCTGTCCCTCTTGAACTGGGGAGCCCAGAACTGGACACAGCATTCCAGTTGTGGCCTCACCAGTGCAGAGTAGAGGGGGAGAATGACCTCCCTCGACCTACTGACCACACTCTTCCCTGTGCAGCCCAGGATTCCATTGGCCTTCTTGGCGACAAGGGCACACTGCTGGCTCATGGATAATTTACTATCTGCCAGGACCCCCAGATCCTTCTCAGAACTACTTCCCAGCAGGTCCACCCCTAACCTATACTGGTGCCTAGCATTCTTCCTCCCCAGGTGCAGGACCCTGCACTTGCTCTTGTTGAACCTCATTAGGTTCTTCTCTGACCAGCTCTCCAGCCTGTCCAGGTCATGCTGGATGGCAGCGCAGCCCTCTGGAGTGTCAGGCACCCCTCCCAGTTTGGTATCATCAGCGAACTTGCTGAGGATACACTCTGTCCCCTCATCCAGGTCATTGATGAATATATTGAACAAGATTGGACCAAGTATTGACCCCTGGGGGACACTGGTGGTTACAGGCCCCTAGATGTGGGGCTTTTCATTGCCTTTTGTCACCTCATTGACTTTAAACCCCCAAGACCTCCAAGCAGACCCTCCTGTAGAAAAGCTAAGCCAGCAAGGGTAGGGTAGCTTTAAATGGCATCTGATCTACCAAGGCTTTGTCAGCAGCATCCTTTAGGCAGAAAGGCTGCCGCACGAATCCCTAGGAGGGAAACGTGGCTCTCCCTGCACAGCCCTGTCTTCTCACAGGTCCACGGATATCTATGGCAACTGTTTGCACTGAGATAGGAGTTGTGTTTCAGGTACACGTGAGTCAGCACTCGGGAATTCTCTTACTGGATTAATATCTCCGATTTAGGTAATCTGTTTTGAACACTTCCCGTATCTTAATTGTTTTTTCTTCTCAGTGCCTTTTTGGATGAATGTAAATAGACTTTGCATTTCTTTCTTCACAGAAGCAGCACCTGTGATTTGTGTGCATGCCCATCAAGTAGCATTCACATTGCCAGAAATGCTACATACGGGTGGTAGGGATTTGCATTGTCATGCAAGCTGGTGATGACTCCCTTTCTCGGTCAGTTCTGCTTTTTATAGCTCATTGCTTATGATTACTATTGCTTCTGAAATTCTGGACTGTGGTTTTCATATCCATCTTTCTGTTGCTCTATTTCTGTTCAACTGACTATTTTTGCTCATGACATCAGCTGCTGCTACTTCTGTGCATCAGGAAAAATTGTTCACATCTGAATTGGCTGCTTTGGTTATAGGCAATATTTCCTATGTCAAATCCCCACAGCTGTGAGAGCACCTTCTCTCTCTCTTACATGGAGTATCCCCCCTTGCTGCTCATATGTAATGTGAAAAAAGAGAGCATGAGCAAGTGAGCCTGAGGGGCTCATACATTAAAATTCATGTTTTTGATTGGAGATGATTGTTTATTTTTCTGAAGCTATTTATTTTCCCTATGTGCCTTACATTTTACTTCCAAAAAGGATCAGATTTCAAGCTCTGGTCAAGTAACCCTTATTTCACAAGAAAAATGTTGGCCATTTCACTCTGGTTCTTACTGAGCAGCTGTTGTGTTACAAAAGACACACCTGGCAATTCAGGGATCACTTTTTCTGCAGTGCCAGCTGCCTCGGGACCTGCTGAGGAGCCCACACTGCAGGAGCAAGGAAGATCAAAGCCGTTAGGTCATCTGCCAGACCGAGTCCTGCCCGTTGTCTTCCTGTGGATAACGTTAAGGAGATAAAGCCCAACCAACTGTTTCTTTCTTCCTCTCTTATCCTTTTGGTTACGTGCTGCTTTCTACTAGGCAACCTCTTCTTTCATGCTCCCTCCTCCCTTTGAAGTTCTCTTCTTGGAGGCCTAAAGATGGCGGCCTCCCACCCGCAGACCACCTGGGCAGAATAGCCCCTGCCACCGAAATAGGAGATGTCTGACAAAGTCCCCCAGTGAGATGCTACCTTGTTTGGCTGCCTGCTGAGGACCTGAGGCAGTTCTGAGCCCTCAGGTAAGTGGCTGTGAGATTACAATGGTGTTTTCTATCAGTATAACTGTGCATCAAAAAACCAGCCAGCTCCTGGCAGCTAGTCTTAGTCTCTTAACAATAGTAATGAGTTAGATGTTAGCTGGTCTCTTACCAGCAAATTGTGGATGTCAAATGTAAATTGCTTTGGTACCCAGCAGTACTGAAAAAAACCCATGAAAAAATGATTAATTCTTGGTGATTCTCCCAATGTATGTGCACACACATACAAATCCCTCCTATAATTTATTTTTAACCATTTGCACAGATTTAACTGAGTGACATGCAAAACTGATATCAAAGCCATACAACACACATGTACACTAGGCTGAGCATGCCAAATGAAGTTTTTGGGGAGTTATTTATGTCCAACCCAACATAAAAACTATTTGACTATAATTTTTACACTGGTATTTCCAAATCACCATTGGGGCTATCAAGCCATTCTCTGGTTTTTAATGTAAATTGACCTGTTGTTAAGCGTTGGCCCAGCAGACAGCATCCCTTCGAAAGCAACAGGCGGACGTGTGCTTTGTTCGCATCCTCCAGCCCCTGAGCACCCAATGCAGCTCATCACATTACAAGGCAGCAACCAGCAGCAGCTGGGTGGCATAAGAAACCAGCTCTCAGGTTGGCCTTGCTTCTGCCACATGGTGCCCTTGGCTACAGCTTCTTCAGTAAAAATGAAATTAAATTTTGTCTTGTAATGATTGTAATGGGGTTTTGAATTGCTTTTGTAACATTAAAGAAGAGACAATGCTAGTATCGTACCAACACCCCCGTCATCATTTTTAGCCTGTCTTTCCCCCAAGGAAAAGAATGCTGATAAATGGAAAGAGATTAAAAGGATTTAATTTGGATTTATCATTCTTAATTTTCCAGACTTAAGCCCACCCTTTGAGGTAGCTCTTTTTGAGGAAGTGATCTGAATCCTTTATTAGTTTAATAGGATTTGGCTAATATTACTGACCGTATCCCATCCTTGAGCTGGATTTCCACTGACAGTCTAAACAGATTTGCCTGACACTAAGGCAGATCCTGTCTGTAAACAGTTGTAGCTGTCTGAGACGAGACTTGCTGCCACTGCTTTCCCTCCACGCATGTAAGCAACCTCTGTTGAAACCCTCTCCTAAGGAGAGGTGAGACAAGCATGACTAAGCGCCAGCTGGCTGTTTGGTTTTTCTTTAAAATCATGTGATTAATTACTTCCAAATGTTCTTATCTTCTGTCTGTATTCTTCTGCTACCCGAAGCTGGGTGAAGAACCCTGTCACACTAAAAAATTTGCAGTGAAAGATGATTAGTAAAATTTGCCTGCCCATCTTCTCCCCCATCTGAACTCTTGTATTGCCAGAAAGCTGCAGGCTGACTGCCAGGAAATGTGCAACAGCTATCCCCATCCCTGGGCCACCTGAAGATTTTTCTCTCTTTTCCAATTATTGATAATCATTGAAAATGGCAAGCATGTGCAATGTGGTGTTCCCCCTGCCTCCTGCATCTCTTTCTGTTTGTCCTACACTGCAGGTAGAAGAACACCTGTATTTGTAGTCTATACTGTCCTGTCCTTCAAATATTTTTTAGCAGAGAACTGATACCCAATTTGCTTTTCTAGGATACATCAAAGGACTTATTATGACAGATGAGAATTTTTTAAAATTGTGAAAATAATTATCAGAGAAGTAAAACAGTTCTCAGCGAAAAAAATGTTAAGCTTCCCCCATGATGCTCTCAATGAGCAAAAGGCCTCGGTTTTTTTTCCTGATGCGTAACTGTGTGTAACTATTCTCACTGTGTGGATCCCCCAAGCAAAGCCTGTTTGGTCTAGTCTTTGGAGGTTCTAGACAACAGTAAGAGCTAAGTCAAGTTAACTCAATCATTTTTCGCAGCTAACATGTTTAGCTTTTTAAATTTGCACGTGCAGAAGTAGCTAACGGAGCAAGAGAAGGGGAGCTACCAGAGAAGTGTCGGTGAAGGAGGAGCAATTGCCAGGGATAACAGCAGTAATTCCCCAGCAGCCTCAGTCTCACAGGTTCCAGCACACCATCACTGGGGTAGCAAGAGAGGCTGGAGTTCTTATTTGTGCCACAATGGGAAATATAGTTCGTCCCCATTTCATTTATTTTTCTTCTACAGTCTCTCCAGGGGCTTTTGTGCTATACCTTGAGAAGGAACATCATTCTGCTCATGAAGTCAAAATCGCTGTATTTGAGATAATCCCCCACGCTGGTTAAAAAGCAAGAAAAACAANGAACTGAATGCAGTGCCCACAGTAAGGCAGTTATTTCACAGGTTACAGAGCCACAGGAACAGCTGAATGGTCATTGACTCCACCTGAGAATAAGCAGCCTCTAGAGGCTGAACCCACTCCCTCTTACCTTCTCCAGTAACCAGATTACCAGCAACTGCGGCCGTACCAGCAGCCTGCAGCATCCAGCGTAACATCTGGGACATACAGGTGTTCTGAAAGAAACAGAAACGCGAGGAATTCCTGTATGTCGGCTCTGCAAGTCGTGACTTACCCACAGGCAGTCCTCAGTCGAGCGTATGGCAGTCACTAGATGGCACACTTAAACAACTCACTGCGCTTCCTTACCTTGCTCTACAGGTGCTGGCGTGTGGCGGAGAGCTTTTCCCACGGGAGACACGGGATTCTTGGATGCGCAGTCTCGTTCTGTACAGATTGTATTTCCATTGCAGTTTCCTGCCTTCATTGTTGAGCTTACAATTCATTACTCGCAGGCAAAGCTCAATTTCCTTGCCTTCAGTTATATTTAAATTAGCCTTGCCTTCTTTAATTTTGGAGGACAACTTGTTTTGGCTGCTTTGAGGAATGTGTGCACAAAGTGATATGAACCTGCCTTGTTGCTCCAGCAGCAGTCGCACACCTGTAAGGTTAGGGGGATTTGGGATTTCTTTTAGGAGATATAATGCATGGTGCAGCCCCTTTTGGATACCATTTTGGATGAACAATATATCCCTTCCATCATTTTACTTACACTCCCAAAAATATATAGTTGGAGTCACTGTTGTTATCACTGCTACCAATAACATAAGCAGTAAGAACTGAAACTGGTTTACCTTCTAACCATCCCTGTAGAGGAAAAATGTAAATCAAACCAGATGATGGGCAGCAGTTTCAGTTGTTCTTGCTCAGGTCCTACTGTATTAGTCCTGCCAGGTGGGCACTGCTACTCCTTTACTGCACAGTACACACCTTTGTGTTGCAAAAATCGTAAATGTACTGAAGTTACTCCTGTCACACCTTCAGCTCTGACTTTCAGCCTTGCCGACTCAAGACCTTTTATGGTCTGTGAAGCTATATACACATATAGCTCTTGAACCCTGCCCTTCAAGTGGAGGCACTGGTACGGGGACCTTGGTTCTCCAGCTTTTGTTGTCCAAGTCTACCCCCTGCCTGGCACAAGGCAAGTAATTCCTTGGGGATGCGTTTTTAATGCTCATCAGACTGGATATGTCTACGCTAATGTTTCAAATTGGATTAGCATTTGTGAAACAAATCTCCTAATCATGTTTCTAATGATACCTTGGGCTGCCCAGGGGGCTGATCTCTGAGCACTCTGCCGGGATGCCTTTTGGCTGAAGCTCAAGGGAGAGATGTGCTCCAGGAGTGCACCTAGCACTCCTCAGCTGCCAGCAGGCCTTCAGCCCATGGGACCAGCCTAGAGCTAGGCCAAAATGTGAATAATGGAGATATCAATTCCTCAGAACAAACCATTGTACTGTACAGATTTACTCCTGTGGTGCCACACTACCTGTCAAATGTATGTACATGGAGATACTGTTCCTGATGCTTAATGTGAAATTTCCCCCAGTCTTCATTTGGGACCAGTCCTGGAATTTGTCCCTCACCGATCTCTATACTGGATGTTGTTTCCTTCAAATTAAAGCTTTTAGAGAATTTTGCCATCAGTTAGTGAGAACATGCCTACTGTGTGATATTTTTATGTCTTCCTTTCTCCTTGCCCCTGTATGAAGTACTGGTCATGACTGTCCCAGGGATTTGTTCTTCTGCAGTGTTGGTGGACATGGTACCAGATACAGGAAAAAAAAAGTCTATTTCCTACAGAGAAGTAACATAACCCACTGCCCTACCCCGTAGTCTGTGGTGTGAAGGGGTTGGGACGTTTTAATGGCATGCTGCAATTTGCCATCTAGGAGGATTCAGTCATACAGGGTAGCTGTTTTCAACCTTGCTGTTTTTCACCTTATCATTCTGGTTTGGAATAGGACGTATAAAATCTAAGCTCAATGTGCCCTCTAGTGAGAGCCTATTCTTTCCTCCTTCTGGTTAAAGGCGCTGTCATTATTTAATGTCCTAGTTTATTCTCTCTTTAGGTATGGCTAGAGAGAGCCTGCTGATGCCACTTACTAGTGGAGAAAAATTCCTCACCCCTTCACAGCAACCCCTTCTGTTAGATAGCAATACCATCTAGTGAAGCATGTTATCCATCTCCATTTTAGTTGGTGGTATGTGGTAACTTCAGGTCTTTGAAGTCTTACTGTGTGGCAAGAACAAATGAAACAGAGGGAGAGCCAGGACTAGCGCTCACACCTGCAACCTTTTCTCAATGCGTCATTTTTCCTTGGGCACCTTCTACTACGCTGAAAGACGGCAAGGTTTAAAAACGTACGGCAACTATTTGTATCACCTAACACATACAGTACATAGGTACAACTAACAGGCTACTCGGCTAAGTATTACCTGAGTATTAAGTACTACGTAAGTACTTAAGTACAGGCTACTCAGCTAAGTATTACAAGTATTACCGAGCAGGCAGGCAGCTGTTGGTCAGGAGGGGAAGTTTTCATTTTGGTGGCTCTTTGGAGAGGATTGTGATCTCTTGTCTGTCCAAGTTGCTGTCTGCTGAGTCTTTCTTTCTTAGGGGTTGCATCTTCCCCCCCTCCAGTATTTTCTAGCTGACTATTACTGCCTCTACAATTTCACCTCTGCCTGTGTACTTACTTTCATGTGGCTTTAGCTTACACTCTTTCTTGCAGCTGGACAACAACTTTCTAAGCAAAGAATGGGGCCCCAAAATAAGAAGGACATGAACCTGTTGGAGTGAGTCCAGAGGAGGGCCAGGAAGATGATCAGAGGGCTGAAGCACCTCTCCTATGAGGACAGGCTGAGACAGTTGAGGTTGTTCAGCCTGGAGAAGAGAAGGCTCTGGGGAGACCTTATTGTGGCCTTCCAGTACCTAAAGGGGGCCTACAGGACAGACGGGGAGGGACTCTTTAGCAGGAGTGTAATGACAGGATGAGGGATGACAGTTTTAAACTGGAAGAGGGGAGATTTAGATTAGATATTACGAAGGAATTATTTCCTGTGAGGGTGGTGAGACACTGGAACAGGTTGCCCAGGGAAGTTGTGGATGCCCCATCACTGGAGGTGTTCAAGGCCAGGTTAGATGGGGCTTTGAGCAACCTGGTCTAGTGGGAGGTGTCCCTGCCCATGGCAGGGGTGGTGGAACTAGATCATCTTTAAGGTCCCTTCCAACTCTAACCATTCTATGACTCTAAAACTCAGCCAAAGCATCACAGCTGTGCCACTGCAAAAGCAAGCCTTGGGTCACAGCTGAACATCTGGACTGCTGTTTAGTGTTTGAAAGTTAGCTGCACATTCCCATCAGAACAAAGGTGGAGGCATAATATTGCTCTCTGTCGTGACACCTAGACTTGTGTCATACTGATCATTAACATTGGGGTTTTTTAATTATGATTAGGGCAGGTTAGACTACTAACTCTTCAGATATTTTGGTTTTGTCATGAAGAAGTTCAGGCTAGACAGCTCATAATAACATCGGCAATAGAGTCCTTGAACTAGCCATTGATTATATGACAAACTCTTTCAGATAAATACACTGATTTTGATTTCTGCAAAAATCTTCTAGTGACAGAAAATGTCCCACAGGCTCAGATAGATTGTCCCGGTGGTTGCTTTAACACTTTAAGGACCAAGTGCACCAGAACGCTTTCTGCGAGACGTGCTGGTTTTGAAATAGGCTGTAAAAGATCCGAACAACAAATTTTGTGGTGGAGTCTTTTGTAGAGAACAAAAAGAATATTAGAATCCACCTTTTGAAAGTTCAGACATACAGGAAGAAGACCAAGCTTTTTGGATAGCAGAGCAGAAAACCCCCCAGGTATCTGATAATGAAAAGAAGCACTTACTTATCAGAAGCCACACATACGGAGAATGAAGAATGTGATCTTGGTGGGGCAGCTGGAAAAAAAACTCTTTGATTTGCCAGTTAATCAGAATGTACTGCAGAGAAATCAATATAAGGATAATCTCATTTGCTATTTATTTCTGGCTCATATTTTCACAGGCTTTGAAATGTGCATTTCATCAGTCATCTACTCTGGAGAGGAATGACATGAATTTCAACAGTTCTGCTATTTTTGCCTGCAAAATATTCAAAATTGTTTCTGCAGAAGCTATGGGCAGCAGTGGGGGACATTTATTTAAGGAAATTTGGAACAATGGATCACTAGTGATTAAAATAAAAATGGAAATTACATCTGGATGCAGGAGGCAAATGAGTATTGCATTTACAATACTTTGGCATTTTGCATGGATGAACTATTCCTGAGTAGTTGCATTTGGGAAATTTTGAAGCCTGGTTGTCTTTTGAAGCCTATGAAAAATGCAGATTCAAGCTCCTCATTTTATGCTAATGTAAAGAGGTGAAGGAGAATACCAGTTTGTTGAAACAAGGGAATTAGCATGTGAATGGGGAGTATTGGACTTCTCCCTCTTGAAAAGGCAGCTTTCAAAGTAGAAACTAGGACTTCAATCTCATGCTGTGATTTTTCTCTTTTCATGTCCCCAAATCATGTTACTTGTCGTGCATTAACAGCCTTCGAGCCTGTACCCCATTGGTCTACAGGTGCTGTCATTTTAACTAATACCCATAATCTACAAATCTAAGCATCAATGACCCAACTCGTTTTTTCTCCTCGCTTCCTAATTGTTCTTTTGGATCTCAGTTTCAGTTTTCAGGACTGACGGTTATAAAAATACTTACAAAGTAAGAATCTGACTGGGAGATCAGCCTGGACTGCCTCCTTTCCCATCTAATCCTTTTTCTCAGAGGACTGCATTCTCAGCCTCACCACAGAGGTTTGCCTTCAGTGCTGATGTATTCCTTGCAAACAAAACAGGCCTGCAGCAGCATGTTGCTGAGTAAGCTAGATTGCAGTGACACAGGAAAATTAGTGCCTACTGAAGGGAAAAGACTTGCAGAGATAGTTTCAGGAATGCTTCCAGCACAAGCGGACATCCGCACATCAAAAACCACACAAATCAAACAACCTAATCGCATACTGTAAAGTGTTCAAGCCACCTTCAGCAGAGACTATGATGTTCTTCGCTCACATGAAGTAAAAACTCAGGAATCTCTGCTGTGAATGCTCTTCCCCAGTGAAAGCAAATTTTTGCCTTCCAATCTCCTCTCCTCCCTCTTCCCCACCTCCATTCCCCCGAATTAGCCATGGTAACCTGCTCTGCATTTCAAACATCTGCTTGCATTTGCGCGACGACGTGCGCGTTTGCTCTCCTTCATTGCATTTTATTTGCCTTTGATTAATGATTAAAGCAAAACAAAACCATTGTAGCTGGTTTCAAGTGCCACCTTTAGCAGAGAATGGAGCTTGCAGTAAGTCTGCTCCGGTGGCACGACTACTCCTGCCTCTGCCACCACCAGAGCTGGGCCACTGGGAGGTACAGAGCACAGCACCGCTCTCCAGCCGAGTCCTGCAAATGTGACTTGAGATGATGCTCTCTGTCCCCCCTGCCCACTTTTATCCGTGAATACACTCACATGGTTTTGAAAAAAATGTTTTATTTGACAATAACATGGAGATTTTTTAGTTTTAGTCTGCTTATTTGTTTGGGGTAATCATGGTAGTCTTCTTATGAAGGAACACTAGTCTGAGCTTTGTAGCAGCTGGATGTTCCCACTGCAATACCCGAGAGCGGTGGCTAAAATCCACTTCCGCTGCACTGCCGGTTGGAAGGGTGGCAGGAGGTGCAGTTATATTATGCAGCTTTAAAGGCTATAAAGCTCTTCTTTCTCCTGGCAATGATGATGTTTGCCTTTCTGACTAAATGACTTTTTGATGCAATAGCTGCTTTGCTCCATAGGAGGAATGTTAGGTCACTCAATAAAACAAGTGTTTACCATCGTAAGATTACAAAGGTTGATTGTTTTTGTTTGTTTTTAAAATGGATGTGTACTTGTCTTGATTGCCCTACTGGGCAATAAAAGTTTCCTAACCTGTTCAGTGAAAATCTTGATTGGTACAGGACCGGTGTTGTTGCTGATTTGCAATGAAATGTAGTGTCTCCCAAAAGGATCTATCGTAAGACACCTGTAATGTTCTCAAGACAAGGCAAGGTGGTGGCTGGTGGGAGGACAATGCCACTTTTCAGTTCAAGTCGCCCTGGCTGTCCTTTGAAACCAGTAACTGGTGTCACCTTCCTAAATCTGCTTTACATTGAGCTGATTTAAATGAAGTCCCACCTTATATCTGAATCAGAAAGCTACTGCTACAACTACAGTCAGGCCGTGTTTAAAGACGAGATACCTTAATGTGGCTGAACAAATCTCACACTGAAAGGAGTGGCTCTACTCTCACCCTGGTTCCTTCGCAGCTCCGGAGAGGATCTGTAACCTCTTTGCTGTTTCGGTGAGGAGCAGGGAAGTAGGAGCACTTCTCTGCTGCTGCAGATTTACCTCCCTAAGATGGCACAGCCTGACGTTGGGTTTGTGCCCTCAGCGTGGCAAGGAGGCATACCCGGGCAAGGGAGGAGGGGAGGTGGGACAGCCACTCGCTGGGGCTGAGGGACTTGTGGCCAAGTGTGAACCTCATACAGCCACAGGCACCAGCTGTACTTTTCACTTGTTAGACCGAGAGGCTCAAAGCTGGGTGGAATTGCAAAGTTCAGCCGTTTGCAGACAGCACTCCATGACAACTCAGAACTGGCTTATCTAGAGCCATTAACTGCCGGGTGCCCTTTGGTTCTTCAGCCTGAGCATTAGCCGGGCAGCCGAGTGACAATAAATAAATATGGGAACATTTATAAAAAGTTTCTCAATGTTAATGTTAAGTAACAATAACTATGAAAATCAGCTTCATAATTCCTATTCTGTAATCACAGGATCACAGACAAGTTGATGTTGGGAAGGACCTCTGGAGGTTGTCTGGTTTAACCCCCCTGCTCAAGTGGGGCCACCTACAGCTGGTTGCCCAAGACTATGTCCAGTCATCTTTGAATATCTCCAAGGATGGAGACTCCATAACCTCCTGGGGCAATCTGTGCCAGGGCTCAGACACCCTCAAAGTGAAATGGTGTTTCCTGATGTTCAGATGGAACCTCCTGTGTTTCAGTCTGTGCCCATTGCCTCTGGTCCTGTCACTGGGCACCACTGGAAAGAGCTCTGTCCTCTGTGCACCCTCCTTCCAGCTATTTATATACATTGATGAGATCCCCCACTGAGCTTCTCTTCCCCAGGCTGAGCAGTCCCAGGTCTGTCAACCTTTCCTCCTAGGAGAGATGCTGCAGTTCCTTTATCATCTTTGTGGCACTTTGTTGGACTCCCTCCAGTATGTCCGTGTCTCTCTTGTACTGGGGAGCCCAGAACAGGACAGAATACGTCAGGTGTGGCCTCACCAATGCTGAGTACAGGGAAAGGATCACATCCCTCGACCTGCTGGCAATGCTAGCAATAATCATAACAATTGAAATATTTAATTTATTTTCACAAATAAAATTATTTCAAAGGATGACGCTAAATGATTTTCTAGCAGAAAAACATTCTACATTTAGGTTTTCTGATAACTTGGTGAACTCAAACCTGTAAGATCAGAATTGCAACTATGATACTCATGAATATGTGAGACGTGATTTGGAAAGGAGAAGTAGTTTGAATGAAAAGGACAGGAAAATATCTTAGAAATGGTGTCCACTGCCTAATGTTTCTACAGTCAGAATCTGACCATCGCTGCAGCACATCTAAAACATTTCACAGACATAGTAGTCACATAATCGCTTTGTGTCACTTATAATGTGTCTGTGAGAAGGAAAGGGGCTCAGTTTCACTTGTATAGTAAGACATTTATTTGGGAGGAACAATATTTAATATTCTTATGGCATTAATTTTTCAGCTGTTACTGAACAGCAGTGAAAACATTTTTCATGTAAAAATGCAAACTACAATAAAATAATCAAAGTCTGATGTTAACAGGTGAAAAATTATACAATAGGTTTAACTGTGACAAAGAACCTGGTAAATACCATACCATTATAACCAGCGCGTCAGGAGACAAAAGCAAAACACCTAAAAAATGCAGCCTGACGCTTAGTATTGTTATCCTTCCCTTCACTGTGCCTGGCTCAGAAAGATTATTTTTCATGTTAGCAGAACTGGACTCCAGCTTGCACATAGATACATTAAAAAAGGATAGCGAGGAGTGACACTAGTCCCCTTATGTCCCCCTCAGAGTGATGTGAAAGTATCAAGCAAAGGACAAATTCTTCGAGCAACTCCCTCCAGCGCTGCTTTATCTCATCCCCAGGCTGCCTGGAAACTTTTNAATCAATATAAGGATAATCTCATTTGCTATTTATTTCTGGCTCATATTTTCACAGGCTTTGAAATGTGCATTTCATCAGTCATCTACTCTGGAGAGGAACGACATGAATTTCAACAGTTCTGCTATTTTTGCCTGCAAAATATTCAAAATTGTTTCTGCAGAAGCTATGGGCAGCAGTGGGGGACATTTATTTAAGGAAATTTGGAACAATGGATCACTAGTGATTAAAATAAAAATGGAAATTACATCTGGATGCAGGAGGCAAATGAGTATTGCATTTACAATACTTTGGCATTTTGCATGGATGAACTATTCCTGAGTAGTTGCATTTGGGAAATTTTGAAGCCTGGTTGTCTTTTGAAGCCTATGAAAAATGCAGATTCAAGCTCCTCATTTTATGCTAATGTAAAGAGGTGAAGGAGAATACCAGTTTGTTGAAACAAGGGAATTAGCATGTGAATGGGGAGTATTGGACTTCTCCCTCTTGAAAAGGCAGCTTTCAAAGTAGAAACTAGGACTTCAATCTCATGCTGTGATTTTTCTCTTTTCATGTCCCCAAATCATGTTACTTGTCGTGCATTAGCAGCCTTCGAGCCTGTACCCCATTGGTCTACAGGTGCTGTCATTTTAACTAATACCCATAATCTACAAATCTAAGCATCAATGACCCAACTCGTTTTTTCTCCTCGCTTCCTAATTGTTCTTTTGGATCTCAGTTTCAGTTTTCAGGACTGACGGTTATAAAAATACTTACAAAGTAAGAATCTGACTGGGAGATCAGCCTGGACTGCCTCCTTTCCCATCTAATCCTTTTTCTCAGAGGACTGCATTCTCAGCCTCACCACAGAGGTTTGCCTTCAGTGCTGATGTATTCCTTGCAAAGAAAACAGGCCTGCAGCAGCATGTTGCTGAGTAAGCTAGATTGCAGTGACACAGGAAAATTAGTGCCTACTGAAGGGAAAAGACTTGCAGAGATAGTTTCAGGAATGCTTCCAGCACAAGCGGACATCCGCACATCAAAAACCACACAAATCAAACAACCTAATCGCATACTGTAAAGTGTTCAAGCCACCTTCAGCAGAGACTATGATGTTCTTCGCTCACATGAAGTAAAAACTCAGGAATCTCTGCTGTGAATGCTCTTCCCCAGTGAAAGCAAATTTTTGCCTTCCAATCTCCTCTCCTCCCTCTTCCCCACCTCCATTCCCCCGAATTAGCCATGGTAACCTGCTCTGCATTTCAAACATCTGCTTGCATTTGCGCGATGGCGTGCACGTTTGCTCTCCTTCATTGCATTTTATTTGCCTTTGATTAATGATTAAAGCAAAACAAAACCATTGTAGCTGGTTTCAAGTGCCACCTTTAGCAGAGAATGGAGCTTGCAGTGTCTGCTCCGGTGGCACGACTACTCCTGCCTCTGCCACCACCAGAGCTGGGCCACTGGGAGGTACAGAGCACGGCACCGCTCTCCAGTCGAGTCCTGCAAATGTGACTTGAGATGATGCTCTCTGTCCCCCCTGCCCACTTTTATCCGTGAATACACTCACATGGTTTTGAAAAAAATGTTTTATTTGACAATAACATGGAGATTTTTCAGTTTTAGTCTGCTTATTTGTTTGGGGTAATCATGGTAGTCTTCTTATGAAGGAACACTAGTCTGAGCTTTGTAGCAGCTGGATGTTCCCACTGCAATACCCGAGAGCGGTGGCTAAAATCCACTTCCGCTGCACTGCCGGTTGGAAGGGTGGCAGGAGGTGCAGTTATATTATGCAGCTTTAAAGGCTATAAAGCTCTTCTTTCTCCTGGCAATGATGATGTTTGCCTTTCTGACTAAATGACTTTTTGATGCAATAGCTGCTTTGCTCCATAGGAGGAATGTTAGGTCACTCAATAAAACAAGTGTTTACCATCGTAAGATTACAAAGGTTGATTGTTTTTGTTTGTTTTTAAAATGGATGTGTACTTGTCTTGATTGCCCTACTGGGCAATAAAAGTTTCCTAACCTGTTCAGTGAAAATCTTGATTGGTACAGGACCGGTGTTGTTGCTGATTTGCAATGAAATGTAGTGTCTCCCAAAAGGATCTATCGTAAGACACCTGTAATGTTCTCAAGACAAGGCAAGGTGGTGGCTGGTGGGAGGACAATGCCACTTTTCAGTTCAAGTCGCCCTGGCTGTCCTTTGAAACCAGTAACTGGTGTCACCTTCCTAAATCTGCTTTACATTGAGCTGATTTAAATGAAGTCCCACCTTATATCTGAATCAGAAAGCTACTGCTACAACTACAGTCAGGCCGTGTTTAAAGACGAGATACCTTAATGTGGCTGAACAAATCTCACACTGAAAGGAGTGGCTCTACTCTCACCCTGGTTCCTTCGCAGCTCCGGAGAGGATCTGTAACCTCTTTGCTGTTTCGGTGAGGAGCAGGGAAGTAGGAGCACTTCTCTGCTGCTGCAGATTTACCTCCCTAAGATGGCACAGCCTGACGTTGGGTTTGTGCCCTCAGCGTGGCAAGGAGGCATACCCGGGCAAGGGAGGAGGGGAGGTGGGACAGCCACTCGCTGGGGCTGAGGGACTTGTGGCCAAGTGTGAACCTCATACAGCCACAGGCACCAGCTGTACTTTTCACTTGTTAGACCGAGAGGCTCAAAGCTGGGTGGAATTGCAAAGTTCAGCCGTTTGCAGACAGCACTCCATGACAACACAGAACTGGCTTATCTAGAGCCATTAACTGCTGTGCGCCCTTTGGTTCTTCAGCCTGAGCATTAGCCGGGCAGCCGAGTGACAATAAATAAATATGGGAACATTTATAAAAAGTTTCTCAATGTTAATGTTGAGTAACAATAAATATGAAAATCAGCTTCATAATTCCCATTCTGTAATCACAGGATCACAGACAAGTTGATGTTGGAAAGGACCTCTGGAGGTTGTCTGGTTCAACCCCCCTGCTCATTGGGGTCACCTACAGCTGGTTGCCCAAGACTACGTCCAGTCATCTTTGAATATCTCCAAGGATGGAGACTCCACAACCTCCTGGGGCAATCTGTGCCAGGGCTCAGACACCCTCACAGTGAAAAGGTGTTTCCTGATGTTCAGATGGAACCTCCTGTGTTTCAGTCTGTGCCCATTGCCTCTGGTCCTGTCACTGGGCACCACTGGAAAGAGCTCTGTCCTCTGTGCACCCTCCTTCCAGCTATTTATATACATTGATGAGATCCCCCACTGAGCTTCTCTTCCCCAGGCTGAGCAGTCCCAGGTCTGTCAACCTTTCCTCCTAGGAGAGATGCTGCAGTTCCTTTATCATCTTTGTGGCACTTTGTTGGACTCCCTCCAGTATGTCCGTGTCTCTCTTGTACTGGGGAGCCCAGAACAGGACAGAATACGTCAGGTGTGGCCTCACCAATGCTGAGTACAGGGAAAGGATCACATCCCTCGACCTGCTGGCAATGCTAGCAATAATCATAACAATTGAAATATTTAATTTATTTTCACAAATAAAATTATTTCAAAGGATGACGCTAAATGATTTTCTAGCAGAAAAACATTCTACATTTAGGTTTTCTGATAACTTGGTGAACTCAAACCTGTAAGATCAGAATTGCAACTATGATACTCGTGAATGTATGTACTATGAGACATGATTTGGAAAGGAGAAGTAGTTTGAATGAAAAGGACAGGAAAATATCTTAGAAATGGTGTCCACTGCCTAATGTTTCTACAGTCAGAATCTGACCATCACTGCAGCACATCTAAAACATTTCACAGACATAGTAGTCACATAATCGCTTTGTGTCACTTATAATGTGTCTGTGAGAAGGAAAGGGGCTCAGTTTCACTTGTATAGTAAGACATTTATTTGGGAGGAACAATATTTAATATTCTTATGGCATTAATTTTTCAGCTGTTACTGAACAGCAGTGAAAACATTTTTCATGTAAAAATGCAAACTACAATAAAATAATCAAAGTCTGATGTTAACAGGTGAAAAATTATACAATAGGTTTAACTGTGACAAAGAACCTGGTAAATACCATACCATTATAACCAGCGCGTCAGGAGACAAAAGCAAAACACCTANGTGATGTCAAAGGACAAATTCTTCGAGCAACTCCCTCCAGCGCTGCTTTATCTCAGGTGATTGCTCATCCCCAGGCTGCCTGGACACTTTTTGTAGAGAAGTCCACCTCATATTTGACACCGTATCTCATCTAGAAACGTGAGATTCAAAAGTTGTGCTCCTCCCAGGGTAACAGCTGTAGCACAAACAAGACACAGTCCCTTTGAGCTACAGGTTACAGGTATGTAGGCCTGCTTATGCTGTAGCTTCAGTCATGAGTGCACCTGATGAACCCTTTTTTTCCTTTTCCCCTGACTTAGAAAAGTCATCTTGCATTTGTATCTTATTCATTATGCATGTGTAACATCAAACTACCAGAAGTCAGTATTGGTCAAGTGGTTAAGGGTTGGTGAACGTCTGGTGAACATAACTGAAAATGGCTTCTAAAGGCAAGCATTCAGCAACCTTAATAATAAAAAGGGTCTGTGCTCTTCATTCCGCATTTTGCAGCGTCCATCACACATCACTCCCAGCTTCAGCCAAGAAGAAAAGCATTAAAACTACATGGATGTGGAAATGTTATAATCATCTGAGTGTGACACCCTCGCGTTTAGTATTCGGTTGCTTAATGAAGTGTAAAGATGACCTTGGACCATCAGTAATTCCATTCTTATCCATGTCCACATCCTTATCCATATCTAATCTTTCAAAGCTAATCCATCCTACAATAAAGGTGTAGACCTGAGTGATGGTGCAACATGGAGAAAGTCAAGACTTCCAGGTAGTCGGGTCTCTGCACAGTATCCATTTTTCACCTGAAGAATGGCATTTTATTGCTGCTGTTATCTCAAGGCACACATCTACAAGCAAACACTGAAGCAAAAGTTTTCTCCTCATCTGTGAAGCTCTTGGATTATGCTTTCCCACTGATCATCAGAATAATTTGCAAAATAAGCTGCATATTACACTCAGTAGGTAGAACAGTTAAAAAATATTTGTTCGTTTCTTTTGTTAAGTTATATTACGTTCTAGTCATCTTCTTTGAGGAAGCTCTGCATAGAGACCCAGGATATTTTGTCAAATGGTACTCCTGGAAAAGCCACCAGCTGTTGACAGCAGGCGTTCAAGCCTGAACAGAGGTCTACTACATTTACCAAGATCAAATGCATGGATATGCCTAATCAACATGATGCATTTACTTCTCCCTTGGACTATGTATATAAAGACAAATTAAAATGTTGTGGTATTCTTATTTGGCATTGGACTTGAGCCCCACTATAGGCACCGGTCTGAGCAACTGCACTTGGATCCAGATGTGACTCCCCGCTGTGAAGAGGAACTGGAAACTAGGATCATGATGCAAGAACAGCTGTACAATATGTACCAGAAAAGCTTATCTCTAACCAAAAACTAGTGCTATTATAACCCCGACAGAGGTTTCTTGCATTAGTGAGGAGACACAAGCTTCCTTTAATGGTTCTTTTCTTACTCCTTGCAGAACTCCATCTGCTGGAAGTTACGCTTAGGGTTAATTTGTCAAGTCACTGTAAATACATTTAACCATTGTGTTCACCTATTTTCTCATCTAGACCGGTCTATGAGCTACAGTTTGCAAACTATTACAGAAAATCAAACTAATTATGTCTTGCTGTTTACTTTACAGTGAAGAGGAACTCCAGAATCTGGCAAAAAGCAGTATCAGCAAGAGGTGCAAAAGTATATTTGAAGTCTAGGATGTCCCAAAAAGGTTAAAGATGACGTTTAACTTGTGCCATGTAAACCAGTTCAGTTTCTTTACTGTGTGCTTCCAAATCCATACTAAATAAACTGAATAAATATATGGAAACAGAAACATAAAAGCTTATCGGTTTAATAAATACAGAAGAGTGTTTTTAACAGATACATTGGAGAAACTGCAATCATTAGTTTAAATTTTCCATGGGCTCAAGTTAAGATTAAAAAACCCCACCAATTCATGTATAAATCTATAGAGCGAAAAAACCCAATGAACAGTAAGAACCGCGGGTTAATAAAACAAATCAGGTCAGACAAAACTGATACCCAAACCCACTGTAATTGCATGTGCGTTATATAAAGGCATTCTAGTGCATGTAATGCTTATTGATTTCAGAAAAGCACTTGATATGATACTGAGTTATAAAACTTTTAGCTTTTGGTGCCTGAGATAGAGGAAAATATCATAATGGGTTGAAAAGGAGTCTGATCGATGTGGAAGAACAAAGTGATGTATCACTGCATCTTCATTGGGCAGAACTACTATTGGAGCAGAGGCTCTTCTCCTCAGTAGAAGGGGGGATAACACTTTCTATTGCCAAGATCTGGGAGAGGAGGCAATCAGAAAATGCATTTTTGCTTCCCTAAAATGTCATCTTTTTTTTTTTTTAGAGGAAAATGGCTGGAAATTCATTACAAAGGGTGCATTTGGACTCAGAATTTTTTATTTGTTTGTCTCTTGGCACACAAATACCTCTGGAAAGTACAGCTTGAGAGCAAGAATTACTCTCTGAAAGATTTTTAACATTCAAAAAGATCTGCAATGACAAGCATGACAGCTCTTCTTCCCAGTTGTTTCTGGAGCTGAACTTCTATACTATTCTGTTTCAAGAATCCCATGAAATGGGTCGATTCTCAAAGAAGGATGTTTTGATGTGTCTATAAAAACTATGATGTTTCCTGGAATCTTGATTTCTCACCTCATGGGTTGCAGTGAAACCAAAAAGCCCCAGTTGTGGGACAGTCCATACGGCAGAACTGTGGAGGCTGGGGCATGAGAGCCTTGGGAAACACGCTTCTCCAGTCCTCCAGCCTGCTTGATAGGGTGTCAAGTACCAGCAAAGATGGGAACAACTTCCTGTGAGATTATCGTGATTTTCAGACAAAACTGGTGGTTTCTTCTTGAAGATTTGAGTGGATGGAAAACAAATGTTCTATGCAAAATTGATGAAAAGTGCATTTCTCTCCAGCTGAGAATTTTCAGAGCCAGGATGACTCAAATCTACTCCCCTAAACAGCAGATTTTATTCCATATATCCGAGGATGCAAGAACTTCTCCTGCTGCATGGTAAATTCCATGTAGCAAGATCTAACTCCTTTTCAGCTTTTTCCTCACAAGGCCCCTGTAGGCTTCAAGTTCTGCAAAAAAAAGGGTGCTGAGATGAGTTTCCCCAAAGATAAAGGTATACTAGGGTGTGGTTACAGCAACTCAGACTGAAATAAAGTTTTGAATTTTCCCCTAGGATACTCCCTAGCAAGGGAAGAAAAGAAAATCAAGAGATGGAACTTCTTTCAGGGGCACTCCCCTCCTACTAATGCCACACTAGTGCTGTCCTCCCCCTCGAAGTAGATTGACAACCCCATTTTAAAGGATCTAGTGTGAAACCCAAAGATGCATTTCTTATGTATATCTAGTGACTCTTCCTCAGCTGCTATTCTTGCACACTGTTTCTGGAAGATAAGATTAAATGTAAATCCTTGGCGTGAGTGTACTGACTGCTGATTAGATTCAGTTTTACATGTTTTAGATGCAAGTTAGGACCTGACTGTGGGGTTTTTGTACATTTGAATGGTAAAAGGAGCACCAAGATATAGTCTTACAGGGAAGGGATTGTTCTAGTATGGTTCTGTGCCACCCAAACATAGCTCTAACTCACTTGTTCCAATGGTCGCTCTTACAGCACAGGTAGAACAAAATACCGTGGCAATAAGGATACTCCTCCTAGACAGTTTCCTTGTTCCTTTCTGACAGCTATTACTTTGCTTTATCCTGTCTGTTAGGTGAAAATGTGACTTTCCACCTCACCGACATTTTACCTGCCTGCTGGGAGAACAGCTTCCTGCCACAGGGGCGTGGAGAACTCTGCTCATGCCTTTGGGGCACTGGCAGGGCACTTGGGCAACCACAAAGACTGGCTCCTGCCCAGAGCCCACAAAGATTTGTCCTACTTCCCCTAAAATGCATTTGAGAAAGGGGCAAATGTGAAACTCTGTTGGGGAAAGCAAGAGAGAGGAACACCCATGAAAGAAAAGGGAAAAGCGTGGCTAATGGTGCAGTGTTAAATAAGACTGGATAAACTCATAAACTTAAAGTAAGTTTTCCTCACTGCTGAGAAAAGTGGGTAAACCCTTTTTCTCTGCATTTACTCTCAGTTAACTCAGTGGCAAGGATTTTCTCTCCTGTGTGCCTTAACAATTTCAAAAGAAAAATCACCTATTTGTTTTTGTCTTAGAGATAAAATTTTTATGGGCTATTAAAGAATAATGTAACTCTGTCCATTAATATTGGACACACAGATAGTGTCATCTGATAGAGAGCCGACATCACCGCCATGGAGCACCAGCTCTGCTTACTCTAAAGCAAACTACTGAGGACAGCTATCTAATTGAAGGAATCATGGAGTACATACTCTAAAAAACCCTAACACATCTGAGCCAGCTAATTATAAACACTTTGACAAGCCATGGTATTTTAATTTACAAAGAGAGTCGAGAATCTCTTTAATTTCCTATCTCAGATTTGCTGAACATATTTTCTGATTGTCCCTGATGGTTCCTTTAAAGACTGCTGAACTTTGCAGGTCAACTAACTAGGATGAGGAACACTAAATGCAAAGACTACTAGCTTTTCTGGCAAAAAAACTTGGTAAAGAAACTTCGATTTCTTGGGTAATAGACAAGAATGGCTGAAAAAGTAGACTTTGGTAGTAACATAACCTAATACTACATGGGCATTCCCAAATGTAATGGCTGTATTTACTTTAAACTCGTGCCTTTGAGTGCTATCAGTGTTCTGACCATTACGAGTAACAGTCCATCCAAACTTGTGCGTCTGAGTGCATAAATACTAGGAAGAGATAAAGTATTAAAAATAAAAACAGATCTTTTTTGAAGTTCAGGAAAGCTTAACTAAGAAACCATATCCCTTTCTAACTCCATGTGTTCCCAATGTGGCTTTACACGATCCACTACCTGAATCTATCCTTGAAAGCATATAACGGCAGGTGGGAAAATACAGTGGTGTTATTGAGAAAAATTAGTACTATGAACAGAAGGAATTTGTATGAAACATCGCACTACTCTATACTAGTTTTTCCTGTTCTGTGCTGGTTTTTTCTGTCATCTTGTGAAATGTACTTTGGGACTATAATTCTCTGTGTGAATTTCCTCCAAATAACTGTTATTGGTTTCTGTTATTGTTAGTGTTTCAATTGTATTATACCCATTCTCAAAGAGTGCTTCTGAACTTTTAGATGTAGGGGTTACAATAACTTCAATATAGGTGGGGTTTTTTGGTTATAAAAATTACTATGAATTCCACAAAGTCAATGTGTCTAGAAAACACTAATAACCATGTTTTCTTGGTTTAGAGTTTAACATTCCTTTTCCCCTCCTCTGACATCCATACAAAGAAGTTCATTATGCTGAATCCCCTGCAGCTAGTTTATAGACCTACTGAGTACTCTGCAGTGAAGAAAAACAAGCTTTGCTAAGGAGATTATGGCTCTGGTGTTTTAACAATCTGAAATGTTTGCTGTGAATAGATCTTAATTGGACAAAACATTTAATGCAAACTATTTGCTCCCTGAAAACAGAAGTGCATGTAATACAAAGGATCTGAAAGAACAAGGTCTGAAAATGTAACAAAAATGTGACTGCCAAATTGTCCGGGTGAAGTTTCGCTATAAATTTCTTCAGGAATAGGAGTGAATCTCTAATCTCAACCAAGCACTAAGAAAACTCAAACTTAGGGAGACCTTTCTTTTCCAGAAACTTTTCTGACTAGCCAGAACACTAAATAAGTGTTCCTTATTTACCCCTGCGGCTCCACTGAATTAATGTATAAAGACTATTTACATGCACAGAGATTATGAAGCAAAGGCTCTTCCATGTATGCTCTGCCATTAGGGGATATCCCCTCCCCATCATATCTAAAGCACAAAATTAGGTGAGGCTGGGTTTTAAATACCAGCACTGAAGTCAGTGGGAAGCACTCAGCACTTAAAACTTCTGAGGGTGGGAAACACCAAAACCCTTTTGGTTACGTAAATATGCTCTGCATCAGATCCCCTGATTTAGGGAATCACTCTGCAGCAAAACCTGTTATCGCCTCTCAAAATTTCTGTGGTTTGTGAGTCAGAAGCACTGATTTTTACACCAACTCCAATGCAGAAAACCAAGAAAAGTAATTAAAGCAAGATTGGCTACTCAGATTCAATTATCCATCTCCTTTGTCACAGTGATGACCCNGTGCCCTGGGGTGCAGGACACCCGGCCATCTCATCCTCAGCGTAGGGTTCCGGAAAGTGTCCATACAAGACCCTAATTCACTTACAGGTGCTGAGGTTTCTGATTGCCTGCACACCCAATATTTTTTAACTGAACGGGGACCAAGATGTCCTTACTACTAAAAGGCCACATAAAACTGGACCATCTTTGATCCCTAGCCTACTTCTACTTATTCTGACTTTGAATTTTACCAGAAAATATGAAAATAATACCCTTGATAAAAGGCTATTGCTAAGCACCCAAGAAATTCAGTAGTGTTAGCTGTGTTATCAATGTTAAAATTAACTTTTCCTAAGAGGCAAATCCTTTCTTCTCTGCACACCTGTAGGGGCTTTTTATCATATAAACAAAAAATTTATCTTATAAACAAAAATTCAGCTCACAGAATGAGCTGCAGGAAGCATTTCTGCGCCAGATGTGTGCTGAAATACATAAAGGAGGCAGGTATGAGGTACGAGAAACCTAAATGGTCCAAAAAACCTGCTCTTAGCAAAACTCAGCTTATACTTTAAGTCTGT
The DNA here is from genome assembly GCA_008711295.1 of Anarhynchus alexandrinus. NCBI lineage: Eukaryota > Metazoa > Chordata > Aves > Charadriiformes > Charadriidae > Anarhynchus > Anarhynchus alexandrinus. The sequence continues at coordinate 2,442,694 of VUYV01000018.1, read as the reverse complement.
TGATCCCGGTGACATTTTCTATTTAGCATGGTTTATGCCACTACATTTTCTTTATTTGGATAGATTGTTTAAGAACTAGGTTTACATGTATGCTTGTTGCTGTCTTGCATTGGAAAAATGACCATAGATTTACCTACGCGCATTTTATGTTCCCTCAAGCAAGTCTTGCTGTCTTCTCACACACAAGGTTAGGCAGAGCTGTTGGGTGAGTCTGGCATTCATCTTTGTCTTAAGTGCGTGTATTAATGGTTTTGAGAGAATTCAATCTATTGGCTATGCCATCAGTTTCTCCAGCGTTGAGAGAAGCCATCAGGAGTTCATTTGATAAGAGCACACCTCTGTTTTCCAGTGACTTTGCCCACATCTTCATTATGGTTTTAGTTCTTATCACCATAGACAAAAACAATTTCAATTTTCACATGGATTGGTTAATATAAGTTAAAAAAAATTCCCCAAAAAGCAATGCTATGAAACTTTATATTGCAAAAAAGATTTTGTGTTTAGAAAGACAACTCAGTAGTTAACTGTTGTTTTGCTATTTTTTGACACTGAAGTGTAATTACATTAAGATTACTTAAAAATGTGAAAGGTATATAAAATCAAGTGGCTTAAATTTTGACAATATATCATCCTTTGAAGTTGCTAATTTAATCTTAATTTGGGGAAACATTGTTCTGTCTTTAACACAAAATGATATTATTTTCTGCCAGATAATTCTGCAACTCATTTCAGAGTTATGCTATAGATAAATCAAAATCAAATCCTGAAGAGTGTATAACAAAAGTTTTAAAACACTTTTCCTCATCTGCCAAAAAAGCTTCAGAATTACAGGAGATGTTTCATTTTGTCAGCCTTGATTACACGACATGCCTCTTCAAGGCGGTCATTTCTATAACCTGCAATTGAAGTGATTCTAAAACGTTTTCCAGCTATTAGAAGTTATTTTGTACATTAGGTCAGGATTGCTCAATCTCAAATTCTATAAGGACAATCACGATAGGGAGGATGGAGAGAGACTTTCAGTAACTGAAGAGTACCTGTTTCTTTTGTGAGTCAGTTATAAAATTAGAGTAATATTATCTTGTACATGCTGAAGTTTATATTGAATTCATTGGAGAAAAAAAAAAGGAATTTGTGACCATTTATTTGTCATCAGATGCATTTGTCATCGATGTACCTAAACCACGTCACAGCAAAGCAGGAAAAAAAAGACAGTGATTTCATTCAGCGGTACATTTTAGCTCTCAAATACCTGGCTTCACTTTTGATTTTAGCAATCAAAATTAATTTTAATTGTATTCAGGCGTTTTCTCAGATAAAAATGGACTTTTCAGGAAATTGTAAGTATTTTCAAGAGTTGAAACATGACGGACACTGGAGATGGACTCTCTTCATAGGGAGTACAGGGTTGTAAGAGACTCATTTGGGCCCCACCTGCAGCTGTGGTAGGCCTCGCGTTACAATAGGGTAGAGTCTTCCACCTTTACACCTTGTTCTCTCCAACGCTTAAAACTTGCTTTGTTACCTAAAACGAAGGTGCCCTTTCTTCTGCCGGTCTCACACAAACTGCAAAACCCACTGAATACTGGTACTGTTAAGGCTGAGTTTCAGGTTGAAGCCACCTGTGCATACAACGTTTTATGGGCTGGCCGAGACAGAGTAGCTGATCAATCCTAAACGCTAGCCCAGCGCTTGCTGCTGCGTCAATGATTCCTGTGTGCAACAATAAAGATGTAGTCTTGGTCACTGGGCACTCCCCAAGATCAGGAGCTGAGTTTTGGTGCACTATCTCTTAAAAAGCAAGGACCTGTCCTCATGACCAGTTTCAGCAGAAAATGTAACTAGGCATCGTTTTTTAAATGCTTCCTCTCCGGACAAATAACTGATTAGAACGGATTAGTAAATGTGTCAGTTAATAGCTAATAACATTTCGTTCCTCTGAAATTACAGACTCCAGTACAGACTACATCTCCCAACATCAACCAACATAACCTCTGCTAAAATCCAGTGCTTTCCAAATGATGTAGCAGGGATTTTAGGTGCCACATATTTTCTTCAATAATCCCAAATAAATTGAGCAAGCAGTAACATTTTCTTTCCCTGCACTTGGTTCCATGGCCATAACATGGCAGCAGCCATGTAGGCTACACAAAATTTTGACTTAGTGAAATTTTCACGGTAAATATTTTGGTCAGAAAAACTTTCTAAAAGCTCTTGGAAGCAATTTAAGCAAGGTATTATGGCCATTTCTAATGAAAGACAGAGGTGTGCATGCACACCAGTGCACTGTATTTAGAATGGTAAAGGAATGCAAGTTTACAGATCTACTTCACCAAAAGCATTTGGGAAGCATTTCAGGGAGCTGGACTCGATGGTCCTTATGGGTCCCTTCCAACTTCAGATGCAAGAGGGACCTGGACAGGCTTGAGAGGTGGGCCCATGCCAACCTCATGAAGTTCAACCAGGCCAAGTGCAAGGTCCTGCACATGGGCCGGGGCAGTGCCAAGCACAAATACAGGCTGAGCAGAGCAGCCCTGAGGAGAAGGACTTGGGGGTGTTGGTTGATAAGAAGCTCAACATGAGCTGGCAATGTGCACTCGCGGCCTGGAAGGCCAACCACATCCTGGGCTGCATCCAAAGCAGCATGGCCAGCAGGTCAAGGGAGGTGATTCTGCCCCTCTGCTCTGCTCTCATGAGACCCCACCTGGAGTACTGCTTGCAGCTTTGGGGCCCCCAACATAAGAAGGACATGGACCTGTTGGAGCGGGTCCAGAGGACCACAAAGATGATCAGAGGCTGAAGCACCTCTCCTATGAAGACAGGCTGAGAGAGTTGGGGTTGTTCAGCCTGGAGAAGAGAAGGCTCCAGGGAGACCTTGTTGTGGCCTTCCAGTACCTAAAGGGGGCCTACAGGAGAGATGGGGAGGGACTTTTTACAAGGGCATGTAGTGATAAGATGAGGGGTAATGGCTTCAAACTGGAAGAGGGTAGATGTAGATATCAGGAAGGAATTCTTTCCCGTGAGGGTGGTGAGGCACTGGAACAGGTTGCCCAGAGAAGTTGTGGATGCCCCATCCGTGGAGGTGTTCAAGGCCAGGCTGGATGGGGCTTTGAGCAACCTGGTCTAGTGGGAGGTGTCCCTGCCTGTGACAGGGGGGTTGGAACTAGATGACCTTTACGGACCCTTCCAACCCAAACCACTCTATGATTCTATGACTGTACGGATGTCGCAGGCCGGAAGCGCGCTGTTCCGAGAAGACGCCGGGGCTGCTCCGCCATACGGGGACGAGGCCCTGTCCCTCCCCTCCAGCCCGCCTCTCCCCCGCTACCCTCCCCCGCGGCCCGGCTCCGCTCCCC
>VUYV01000018.1:2335605-2438944 GCA_008711295.1 Anarhynchus alexandrinus | reverse complement strand
GGGTCACTCCGTCTCTCCCGCCGCGCAGCAGCGGACAGGGCCCGCCCGAGGCGGGGGGAGCGCGGCCGGCGCCTAGGCCTCGTCTCCTCGCTCGGTAGCGTTTGGGCGGCGGGTCCCGCCCCTGCCTGCGGCCTGGGCATCCCGGGGGGGCGCCGTCAGGGCGGGGGGCGCTGCCGCCGTGGGGCCAGGCCTGGCCTGGCTGCGGCGGCGGCTCCCCCGGCCTGGGAGGCCCCGCAGGCTGGTGGGGGGCCGGCGTGTGTGTCTGTGTGTGGCTGCGGTGACAGGCAGCCGTGCGTGGCCGTCGGCAGCCGGTGGTAAACACCGCCGCTGCTCCGCCCGGCCATCTCGGCCGTCCTGAGGTGAGGCGGCCGGAGGCTGAGGCCAGGCTCTCTTTCCCTGCCTTATTCCCAGGCAGCAAGGGTCAAAATAAGGGTTTCTGACCTGAAATGCTGTGAGCTTAAGCGGCCTGGAGAAAGCGAGTAAGTTACTCGTCATGAATGTGAAATTTTTCATCCGCCCTGCAGAGCTTGGCTCAATTAAACCTTAGGCATGAACTTTGATAGTGCTCGTGTAGGAGACCTGTTCATGGAAAATTCATGTGTTTTAGGAAGCGTTGCTGATGAATAAATAGCATTTTTTCTTTTCGGAAGCACTGGACTGAAATCCAGGAATGACTTGTGTTGCTGTTAGAGAACTCACATTTTGATCAGATAACAATAAACTTTTCATATCTGTATCAGAGGTTGTTTGGCTCCTGCTCTCTGACACAAGAGTTGTTTAGATTTTGTTATCCTGTGAATGTTGCTGGTAGAGTAAATACAAAGGCTCCATCTAACACCATGAAGTTTAATAGAGCGTTCCTTCATTTCAGTATTACACTAAAGGTACAAGAAGACAAAAACGAGTCAGTAGTGTTAAGCCAGAAAGCTATTAAAAATGGAAACAATTGCACATTTATGGCAATGGAATTAGTGAAGGAATGCTGCAAGTATAAAGAGCCAGCGCTGGGCTTGCTACCAGGTCTCAGTGAGACAGAGTTTTCTACTGTTGAAAAAAAACATCACACCTTGTCCTGTGATACATTAGAAGGAGAACCTGACTAGAACCCATGCTTTCCTTGCAAGAGCAATGGCCTAAAAGTTAGAATATCTTAATTTCAGCCCTGGCACTAAACGAATCATTTCACCATTGTCTATTTCAAAGCTGGGTTTGTAAATTTTTGCTGGGGAAGTATTAATGTTCATGAAGCTTTTCAGTTGTGACTAGAGGGGTGTAAAGATTTCAGTCTTTGCTTTAATGACTTGGGTGTTCTGGCAAAACTTTGCTTTTTGGTTATGATTTCTGCCATACTAAGTTGTTCCTGCATTGCTGCTTGCTTTTGGACATCTCCTGTGTGGCAGCCTTTTAATAATGCTACTTTATTTTTTTCAACCTTGTAGTATCTGTATTACTTTATGGTTTGAAAAGTGTCTCATGATTCTGCAGGAAAAAGTAGTCTCATTTTATGATTTTAAGCCTGGTTTATATTTGTGGAAACAAACAGGCTAAGAATGGTATGTTACAGCCTGGCCAGCCCTGTTCTTTGGATGTGCTCCAGTCTGTTGTCACTGGATGTGTCTGTAGAATCTTGTATGTGCATAGGCTATATATTTAAGTGTATTCATGTCTTAAGACTGATAGGAAACTATATAGGCTTTGATATTTAAAACCTCTGAAGATAAAAAAGCCTGCAGTATAGGCTTCTAAGATCACCAGGAGTTTCTAAGGTTAGAGTCTTATGTCGCATCAGCCTTGCTAAAACTATCAGCTTGATCTTAATGAGCCTTATGGGCCATTTAGCATCTCCACTTGCTTTGTCTTTAGTGCCGATGTTTACTTAGGAAACCTCGAGTAGGAAGCTTACAGCAGTTTAATCAAATAGATTAAAAACAATGTAGCTACTTAACTGGTGTGATCCTAGGTGTTGATGGCTTTGGGTAATTTCAAGTTCTGTTGGAGACTTCAGAGGCCTAGAGGAGAAATTGGCAACAAAATGTAAGGTGTTGGTGCAAGAATTTTCCCACTGGAGGCATGGACAGCCTGGACAACTTGCACTGTATCAGGGAGCTATGCTACTTTTACCGAAATTACCCAAAAAAGAATTTGCTGGTGGCATAGGATACAAGTATTCAAGAGAGCAAATACACCAAGCGTAAGGAGCGCAATACTAAAGATGGAGTTCAGTTGTGTTTGCCTAACCTGTTTGATGGGAAGAAGAAACTGTGTTTTGTAGTCAGCTTATAGGGGCTACCTAATGTCTCACTTAAAAAGAAACGGTATTTTTGTTGAGCTATGTCTATGTAGTGCTTGTGTTACAAAAAGATGACTAAATTTTCAACAAATGTTAAAGAAGAATAAGCCCAAAGGAAATGTGTATGACCCTCTTATGGCAGTCTGTCTTTGTTGTCTGATGTATGTGTTTCTTGTATTAAAAAAAAAAAATAAATGAGGCATTTGCACTTGCAATTAATTTTTTTAGAAGGATTTTTTACTTCATTTCTGACAATAATGAAATTACTATATGGTCTTTGTAGTCTTTTTTGTATTGGTTATTGGTTTAGACTAAACTGGCTTCTAAATTTGTCTCTGCAAAGTTCTGGTGAGCAGGGGGAGAGAAACTATATTTCTCATGGGCTGAAGAGTCTCTTCAAACACCGTGGCAGTGTATACTGACATACAGTTTAGACTTTTTTTATTACTGGTTAACAGTGTGGCTTGTATGGAATACAGTTATGTGCATAGCAGGGCTGTAGAGTCCTTATTCCTTTCCAATGATAGAAATTAATGATGATTAATTTAAAACTTTCTCAAGTAGCTTAATTCAGTTAATTAAACCACTATAAAAGACAGTTTGGGTGTTTAAGCTAACTCATTAGTACTAAAAACATGTGAAACAAAACAGAAAGCAATAGTTAAAGTAGTGATTCTCGGTTGGATTTTATAGCTGAGTCCTGTTTGTGTCTAGATACCATGTTCTGCCATACATGATTTACTTTCTTTTGAGCTTGCAGCTGTCTTTGTAGCTGCCGCAACTGTGTGAGAGGTTACTGTGTCATGGGCTTGGGACCTCTATTTCACAAAGTATGAGTGCTCAGATTCTGTGCTGCTTTTTTTTTTTATGTGTGTGTGTTCATTTTGTGTTTGCACACTCTTCTTGAATACTGTTAATTCAATTTCTGTCTTACAAAGTGTATTTCACAAGATACTTGTGCAATCTTACTCCTTTGCAAAAAAAATGACCTTCCATAAATGTGTTTTAATGTAAACAAGCTTTGACCTTGTTTAATGTTAGCATGTCATTTTAGGTTTATCCAGGCCTCCATAATTATCCTGGTCTGGAAAAAACAAAACCAAACCCACTGGATTCATCTCTGGAAGTTATTTTGGTAGATTTCCAAGTGTAGGCATTCCTTATTGACCCAGTCTGCAATAAAATATCTTTTCTGAAATAAACTTGTAAGTAGAGATATAGTTTAACATGCAGGTACATGCATCTTTGTAAACTTTTGGAGCTAGACTGTCTGAGGAAAAAAGAATGCCCATACTGGAGATCCATATTTTGTGTCAGCTTTGATTCAGCATCTCAATTTAGATTTGCTTCAGCTGTGTAAGGGGGGGCCTTAGAGGATGATAGGTTTATCCAAAATACCCAATAATCTTCATCAGCAACTACATACATGGGTAATCAATCAGTCATGCGTGCCTGGGGAAAGTAAATAACCCATCAGGCAGGTCTACTTGAGGAAAGTAGAGTTTGTATGTCTAGGAGTGTCCTGACATTTAAAAAAAGACACAAAAATATTCGAGCACATTCTGCCTGCACTACAGCCTGGCTTGATAAGGGCTAGGTGTGAGCCAAAACCCTTACAGCTGTACTAATGCTGAACTGTGCCTGAGCTGGCAGGCTGCATGCAACTGCATGGTTTGGGTTGTGTTGGGGTACCTCAGTTGGCAGTAAAGATGTTAATGAACATTTCATGAAATGAATGGTTGTACTGAAAAGATTGCATATAAAATCATTAAGCACAAAGATGGCTGAAATATAAATTGTGTAATCCTTTGGTCATGCATGAAAGAGTCATTTGAAATTGTGCTAGTGCTATATTGTGAATGTATGCCGGTACTCTATACTCATGTAATACTTATTGCTACCGCTCAGCTAACTAAGTGCCCAAGACTTTTGTGAGTCTGTGGTTTCTTCCATCAAAAATATGTACCGTGTGCTTTTGGAGCTTGTTTAGTACTGAAGCTATCTTGGCCAATTGTACCTAGCTATATTTTAGCCTTTTCTGAGTCCCAAACCAAATGTTTTGGATTAATTTTGTACCTATGAGGTTAAACATTTCTTTTGGTTAGCTCTTTGTACATATAGGTAAAACTTAACAAAATGGCACTTAGCTGTCTTTATTTGTCATATGTTAGCGTTCATATACCACATAGTTACTAATGAGTTTGAATGAAAAAGTCATGTATATACTTAAGATAGAAGATAGTGAACCATAGTGAATTCTTGTTGTGGAATGTGGCTTAGGAGATCTCAGTTTCGTAGGTTGTAATCAAAATATCTGTGGCAACTGCTACAGCTACTGGCATTGAAAAATATCACAAAGGTTGTAATTTAGTAATTTTACCGTGCTGTGAACAGCTGAGCATGCAGCATATAATTACAGTGAGTGCATGCAGTTTGGGAACTGTTGTGTCCTTGGGCATATCTGGAGGAAAAGATGAGCAATGGATCCTCCCCATTTTTAAATATAATTTTTGATGTGAAATTGTTTAGTTTATTTGGTACCTATTAAACTTACCTGTCTTGAGGAAACTTGTAGGCCTCTTACTCTTTATATCAGTTTTGGAAGCCAGGTATTGGCATGGCTGTCAATTGCTGTCAGTCAAATGTGCAGTAATAGATCAGGTTTCTGCAAGAGTGTGTACAGTGTATGTTGTCTTGTTGGCAGCAGGCGTGTGTCAGCACTGGAACTGAAAATGTGCCATTGGAAAGGTTGCCAGCAGATACGATTTGAACAACAAGATGTGGGGGTAGGAAAAGTAGAGGTTGAAAGCAGCCTTATATCTCCAAACATAATTATTAATCTCCTGATGGAAGATGACTATTAGAACATTTTTATTTATATTTTTACACCAAATATTATTAGAAGTTTCATGTTTTTTTTTAACACAACTTTGGTGGAGAGACTGTGTATCTAAGACACAAAGTTTAGGGCTCAAAGACACTATTAAATAATTACCTACCATTTATTGCGTGCAGCTGTGTTTTTTCTACTGCTGTCTGTGCATTGACCTTAAAACCGTACACTTGATTTAAGTGCATCTTCAAAAAAAATTTCCTCTTAACATGAATGCTAACCACTGAATTGGATCAGAAAGATGAATGCTAGTCAGACATCACTGTCTTTTATTTTCATCTGACTGGCTTCAGCTTCCAACCAGCAATTTTGTTGTAGTTTTGTTTGTAGGTTGGAATCCTTTGATGTCTGGTATTTTTTCACAATGAGGTATTTGTATGTTGCAATGGAATATTTTGTCTTGATTTTGTAAAGCTAAATACATTCTTTAAATGAGTTATTTCAAGCTTTATGAAAATACTATGGAATTTTTTTTTTGGCTTCTCCAGGTTTTTCAATATTATTCTTAAAATGTGTCTGTTAGAGCTTTAAATAGAATCCTGATAGGAGTTTTGCCTAACATTGGAATAGAACCATTTTACTGCTGCTTTGTTTTTACCTTGGAAGGCTGGCCTTCTGTCACAGTGAAAGCTGGCTTGTCTGTCTGCTTTTGGTCTTGAATTATTTTGGGGTTATTGCCTTTCTGTATTCAGTCCTTCATTCTCTAGGTCTGAGTGTGGATAAAGTTTTCATAATATAAAAAAGGCTTGTCTTTGAATGGGCTGTAGCACAGCAAGTAGCTGGAAACCTTTGTTTGATGCAACTGTTGTTATTTATAACCTGTTACTATTTACAACTCTGCCAATCTCTGGCAGGCAGTGATATTCCAATACTAAATATAATATTGAAGGATTCTATAATGCCTAATATTGATTGTTGTGAAGGTCTGGAAGAGTCATTGTGGTTAGATAACTTTGTTCAGCAGTCACTATTGAACTGTGATATGGTAGAGGTGTTTTTGCGTGTGTGTGGGAGTACTATGTAGTCATAGATCGTGGGGCATTTCATTTACAGAATTATCTGTATCAGTCACTTTTGGAGGCTGTTTCAGGGATTAAGTGTACTTGCTTGATAGTCACTTATTATTCAGAAAAGGTTTGTTTTCAAATGTTATGCTGCTAGTTAAATCTGTTAGTGCAGTTCTGCAAAGTTCTCATGAAAAAATTTTAGCTTTGGTTTAAATTTTTAACTATTTTGATTATGCAATAAAAGAGCACTTAATTTCTATAAGTAATTGAGACTTCATATATTTTGAATTCAGTATTTTTGTATAGTTATAGTGCAAATTCCATAAGTTGCTGTGAGTGATTGAACTGGATCTCCAATGCAATAGATTTTTTTGGGGGGGTGTTATAAAGGCTAAGCATGGGAAATTCTGCCTTCAGTAAGTGATTTGACTGTCTGCTTGTTGCCTGCAAGCGTAGGCCAGTAGTCTGCAAGTGAGTATCCTCCAACTGATGGGGTTGATTGTGTTTTGTTTCCCTAAATGGCAGACAATTTTTTGGTCTGCATTGTTTGTCTTTGGACTGACCAAAGGTGCTGCTGTAGTCCTCTGCCTTCAGGTGCTCGGAAAAGGAGATGATGTTATGCTGCATATGTACATGTGTGTATTCTCATGCATTTTTTTTTTTTGCTGAAGCTGACAGTGGAATGTCTTTTAGTGAAAGGAAGAAGACAAGAATGCCTAATCTGCATGAAGCAGTAAACAATGTGGGTTGTTGTTGGTTTTTTTTTAGCAAGTAACAGAAGTGATAGAGAATACAGCTTGACAGAAATTTAGACTAGATTTGGACTAGTAGGGAGGTGCTTGAAAATCGAGACTTTATTAATTTTTGATGAAAATGATCATGAATTGATAGCGTTCCTTCTCCTTGGGAATGGAAGAAATGACAGCTAGTGATTTTAAAGTAGCATAACTTTTACAAGCTAAGGAAATAGGTAGATAGGGTCTCTCCTAAGACATAAGGGATATACAATGATCTGTTAATTTCTGAAAGAGAAATTCTAATGCAGGCAGAAGATAAGAGAGCAGTAGAGCAGTGCTAGGACTTCCAGAAATACTGTTCATTAAAAAAGAATCATATGGAGACTGGAAGCAAGGACATATATCTCGGGTTGCAGTACAAATAACAACTAAGGTGAAAAGTCAGGATAGAAAAGCAGAGAAAAAAATGCTGACATAATTTATAGTAATCAGGGACAACGCTGAAGTATAGCGTTTACTTGATTAAAGTAAGTACATAATGATAAAGACTACTGAATTCATCTTTGCTTTGATCTTCAGAAAAGGACGAATTTTATCCGGAAACTGAAAGGAAATCACAACTCCCCTCTGTCTCTGGTACAAATTTTGGATAAGCTGAAATATCTTTAGATCCTCTTGGCTTAGTGGGTGCCAGTAGAAGTAAACAAGTGCTGTGTTTTGTGGGTAGCTGACCACTTTCTTCTACAAATGGGAGCACTTGGTGCAGCACAGCTGTTGCTTACAGGCTTCATGGAAATAACCGACGGTGATGGCCCCAGGGTTGTGGAAGTGGGAAAACATATTACTTGTCTTTTAAAGAAAAGGAAGAGGATGACATTAGAATAAGTCAGATTGACTGAAGTAGCTGGAAAAAATGATAGAGCTGATAATGAAATAATATGTAGATAAGCACCAAGAGATAATAAGGTGGTAAAGAGACAATAAATTGTGTAAAGATGGTCTGATTTCCAGGTTAATTTGATGTTTGCTAAGGCAGTAGCAGTAGATGCTGTACCTGACTTCTTATAAAGTTTTTGCACAGTCCCACGTGAAATTCTTAATTTAAAAAAAAAAAAACAAACCACAAACCCATAAAAAACTATGGAATAACTTTAAGATGAGATTGCTACATAGTAGATGTGCAGTGTTCTGGTGGGCTGACCCCATCCAGCAGCTGAGCCCCCACGCAGGCGCGTGCTTCCCTCCTTGGACCCCTGAGAATAGGAAGAGCAAAAGTGAGAAAACTCGTGGGTCGAGATAAAGACAGTTTAAGAAGGAAGGAAAGAGGAAGAGAAACAAGTGATGGAACGGCAGTCACTTGCCACCTCCCACAAGCAGGCAGACGCCCAGCCGGTCTTGGTGTAATGGTTGTCTTGGAAAACAGAGCCACCTAGTTTTTTATTGCTGGGCATGACATCATGTAATATGGAACATCCCCTTGGAAGCTTAGGTCAGCTGTCCCAGCTCTGTCCCCTTCCAGCCTCTTCCCCACCCCTAAACCTACTTGCTGAGGTGGGGGCCAAGTGCAGGAGAAAGAGAGAAAGCCTTCATGCTGTGCAAGTAATGTTCAGCAATAGCCAAAACACAAGCGTGTCATCAACACTTTTAGTCACAAATCTGAAGCCCAGCACCTTATGAGTTGCTGTGAGGAAAGCTGACTTCATCCCAGCCAGGCTCTCTGTACACATGTTTGTGAAGAACACTCCATATATATGTTTCACTAGCAGTCATTGGTCTTCACCGTACTGTTCTGTGGAGAGTGAGTAGTATTTCTTCAGTTCCCCATGGTCCAAAACAATATAATCCATAATGGAATTAGGTATAGTTTTAGGAGTTGTTTTATCTAATTCCATAGTTACTGTACTAAAGCAGCTTTTCTTGATGCCCGTTGTCCTTAATATATGTGTTTTTTAAAAGGCTACCTTTTTCCCCAAATTCCTAAAGTATTTTACAAACTGCTACTTACCCTTTTCAAAATATATTTATGATTTTGTGTGTGTTCCTGGAGTCAGTTAAATGTATTTTTTCTTCTTGGAATAGTAGGTTGAAAGGGCGGATTAGAGCACTGAACTGTGTATCTGAGATATACAATTTTTCTCCTTTTTCTGATGCTTTGTGTGTTATAAGAGACTATTATATCGACCCTTTTTTCCTCTGAACCTTTCTATGTAAATGTGACGTTGTCTCTTACATGTTTCTTTGTCCTATTTGTTTAAATTATTTTCTTTGCCTGGGAAGAGGCTACTCTTACACTCTGTGTGTGTGTATATATATAAACTGACACATTAGTTTGTAGACAATGTAGAAGGTTGGACACATGATTATAAATACTCTCACCTCTCACTGACTTAATTCCTTAAAGTAATACACTTTTGCGAATTCTAGTTGATATTTTTCAGAATTAGGTTTACAAATGTGTAAATAGAGAAAGAAGCAAAGTTAAAAAGTTACAAAATGACTTTTTGCTAAAAAAAAACCACTTACATTTTAACTGCTACTGCTTTGTTTTAGTCCTTGTTTATGCTTTTCTTGAAGGTTTAGTAGCCTGGATAAATATGTTCAAACCCTGGTAACTAGCAGTGGCATAGAGGAATCCTCTAATCTTCTTTTTTGCAATGTGGTTTGTTAATCATCAAAAGCATTTTGTAACAAGATGGTTAACAATCTAATATATTTAACCTCACTGAGACTGAAAGGAAACTGGTTCATGTGGTATTGGCAGCATTTTTATGTAATTGGTATTAACTGTGTGAATCTTTGCTCATAAATGTTCATTTTATTTATGTTGAAGATTTGGAGTATCTTTCTCTTCGGCATGTTGACAGGGAGTAAAGGATAAAGCAGAGATTTGTATTTTTCTGGAACAGTTAGTGGGAATTTTGAATGTTTTCCATAAAGGTGAGGGAGGAAGTTGTCAAAGCTGTAAGAGCTTAGGGAGAGTGTTAAAAATTTGGAATATCTACTTATAACCTTCAATGTGAAATAGATATTCACCTTTTATGGGAGGAAAAGGTGCTCAAAGGAGCAAAAGTCAATCTTTTCTGGTCAGTTCATTGTAACGGAATCTGATCAGAGAGCAACAAATGAGGAATAAAGTTTGTTTGGCTCGGTGTTTTAAGCCTCATCTACGTTTTTTAAAAAAAAAAAAAAGTTTTGCATTTGTTTTAAAATTTCGAGTCTCACCAGAACAAAACACTAAATTTGTTTTGTCCAGAATCTCCTGTTTGAAAGCCGCAGAGCCCCTTCACAGTGTAGGCCAGGGTCCATGTGCTGCACAGTACGTGTGCCTCTTGCCTGCTCTCAGCCTATTCCCTGCTTAGGTCTCAGGAGCATCAGTGGAAGAGGAACTGATGTAGACTGAAGAGCCGCTTTTTTTAGATGCTCCTTGCATTAGGTTAGGGAGGGAGTCTTTGGGTTGTATGGATAGGTTGAGGACCAGGAAGCTGATCTGGGCCATGGCTTCTCCTAAGAACATTTTGGCTCTTTGCATGTCATGTGCCTGTGATATGGGCAAGACAGAGCTTAGCTGCTAAAATGATTCATCTGACTTACAGCCTACTCCCAAATTGCCCTAAGGAAAGACATCCTTGGGCCTATGTGACTGAAAGAACAATACAGCCTGTGGGTAATTGCTTGAGCGCCTCTCCATTAAACTTTATAGATCCTTTTGATTACTGTGCGTTCCCTTGGCAAATGCTTTAAAATACTGAAAAAGTTACTTCATTAAAACTGAGTGGTAAGCAGTTAAAAATTAGTTTTAGGTCAGGGAAGCTTATTTTAAAAATTCATGCTTTTATTTTAAATTGAGTTGTTCTGGTGGTACTGGTTTACAGCTTTTACAAGTGGTTGCCTGATAATCCATTCCTCTTGAGAGAGGGACATGCATCTTCCCTTGAGTTTTTCCTGTGAACAGAAGGCTGTGGCTTTAAGAGTTACAATTAATGATTGCAGTTTGACTAAGACTAAGACCTACAGTGTATTGTGCATCTGTTAATTCCTTCTGTTTATCCGTTCCAGTGCAGTAGTAAGTTACGCTGCTTTCCAGCACAGTCAGTTTCATTCTGAGGACCATTTACTTGAAACAGGCTTACTGGAGTTCACAAGTTATATATCATAACTTACTATGTTATTATTACCACATTATTTATTATTTCATTAGTGTATAGCTGATCTAGTCATAAATGTAGTGATTTCATCCATGTTGAGCTGTCCAGTTGTGCTAATGACAGCTGTCTGACATTTTGTCCTTAACCTGCATTTACATGAAAATGTGAACTGACTTTCTCTTGGCACCAGTGGTATTCACCTAGATGACAGTAGTAATTAATACACATAAGACATAAACAAAGCGACTCTTTCAGAGATTTTGGAAATAAGTGGAGATAAGTATATTTATTCTGTGTACAAATTGAAGAGTAGTTATACTTACTTAATTTTGAGCTTCTTAAGTTGAAGTCTAGACCTTTGGCTTGTCAATGGGATTTGATCTGGTCATTTAGACAACAGAATATAGGCTAATGGGTTCTCATTAGTAAATGGTATCCTGAAATTTTCCTTTGGAATAGAAAGTAAATGCTGCAGTTGGCCTGGCAGTCAAAGAGTGCTTGAATCTGTTGTTAGTTGAATTGCATAAATCAGAAATGGTTTATTAAGCTCAACTGTTTCTGTATTTCAGCTCCGGTAATTCATCTTAATAATTTGTCACATGACTGTTGGAAAGTTTGACTGGAAAGCTAGCTTGCCTGTGAGCTTGCTAGTTTGGCTGCATTGAACACGCTTAGCACTGAAACGGCACAGAGCGGAAATCAATGGTCATACAGCGTTAACAGCTGAATTCTCATCTATGAACACAAATAATTTAGATTGAGAAGACTTGGTGTACCTGTATCGGGGCATGCTTTCCCTTAAACTGCAAAGGTGCAACTAATAATGGGAATTGGACTGAAGAACAGAAACAAGCTATGTGGGAAAGCATGCTTGCAGACTTTAATTCCTCTGGCTTTAGCTGGTTTTCTGGCAGTAGTTGTTTAACAAAACTTAATTATTAGGACTTCATAAAGCTGAAACATTTATTATAGCTCAATAAAATCTAAACATATTTTCCTGTTCTTAATTATTCAAGATTCATTTTTTTAAAACTTCAGATATTTTCCAGTTTCCTCACTAACGTAGAATCAGTCTCTTAATATGCTGATCATATATGTGAAGTGAAAGCATGTCCTTAAAACAGGGCACTTCAATGAAAAAATTGTAGGTGGTGGAATTAGGCTTAGAGAGCAGTGATGGAACTTGGGCTGAAGCTTAGGTCTGGGATGTCTAAAAATAGGCTGGATACCTAAGGTTAGTGTGGGCCATATCCTTAAATTTGGCCATCCACTGGCTACCTGTGTTGGAACAGCTGTACAGGTTGTGGTTGCTGTCCTGTAGCAAAACGTGGTAGGTGGGAAAAGGGAATCCAATTACAACATACAGCTTCCTTAGAGGGTGAGGGTCAGCAAGAGTCAGCATCTCCAATTATGTTGTGTGTGTTCTTTTTCCCTTTGCTTCATCATCTTCATCAGGTTTTACAAAGCCCTGTCTCTTACCAAACAAACAAACCCTGTATGCTTTTAGTGGGATTGGTATTTTTAGTGGTTGGTGAGATAAATACCTAGAGAGTATGCTGAAAATGTCTTTATTTCTGTTGGGGAATAGGAATGCTTTTGGAGTGGGGGTTGTTTTGTTTTTGTGGTTGTTTTTGTGTGTGTGTGTCTTGTGGTGTTTTTTTTTTGTAGCCACATTTATTGAGGGTGTGTGAGTATAGCTTGTTTGCCTTTTAATATGTAGCCTGTGCTCCTGAAATGGTGTGCAATTGGTGGAATTCACTGATCCTTCTTTAGTTCTGTTTTCCTAGCTTCAGCAGCAAGTTATTAGTTTTAGCCTTTGCTCAGTCCACTCTGATGCCTTGATATTTTTGTGTATTCTTTTGAAGATTTCTCCAACCCTCTGCTTCACTTTGTTTTGTTTGCCTGTATAGGAGCTAAAAAGTATTTTGGAAGCTCAAGAGAAGAGGGTAGATATGGTTGATCACTCCTACCTTCTTGTCTTTCTTCCTTTATTTTGCCCTAGATAAAAGCAATAGCAGTAGTTTCACAGGGATAGGAGGTGAGAGGCTTCTGATCTTGTTTTTATGGATTCTGAATGGAGTCCCTCCTCTCAGACATACAACAGGTGGGACTTTGCTGCTTTTGAGTCTTAAAGTAGTATGGTATCTAATGTCTCAGCTTAATGTTAAGATACATTGTTCATGGAGAGAGCTAGACCTCTGGGTGCAGTAAAAAGACTAAAAGCAGTGCTTAGTTTCTTCTTTTCCCGTCTCGTCTGACAGGTGTTAGTACTCAGAAACTACTGATGCTTTTATGACGTGACCCCGGCAGTCCAGTACCTGCTAGGGATGTGACAGCCGTATTAGATTTTCAAAGCAGATGACTTTGATCATCATCTATGAAGAACTACTACTATAGTCTGTTCTCAAATGGGTGTTTCATGAATGCAGGAATCTGGCAGCTGAACTGAGAGCATTTGATAATGTTCTGGAGGAACCAGAGTTCATGGTCTCATGCTGAGTTTCTACCCTCTTCTGCAGCAAAATCAAGGTTTGTGTACAGCCTTCTGTATAGAACTAATCCTTTTGTTATCTGACTCTTGGACAGCATAGTATGGCTCTGGCAATTTGTAAAGTTTGCCAGAATTGAATCAGGGTCTGGTGCATGTGTGTGTGTGAATAGCCTCTGCATTGTTTGTGCCTCTTGTTGCAGAACGCAGAACAAAAGTTTTCTTTAGGTCCAGCTTTGCAACAGTTGTCTAATTCCATCTGTGCGATGGAAGGAACTGAAAAAATACTGGTTCAGAGAGATCACTGTGAATGTTCGTTCCTTCTAATTGAAAAAAAAAACTTATTTCCCCCTACATGCTACAGGCTATATGATCCTTGGAGCCTGAGTGGGCCTTGTTAGCAATGTTACATTTGTTTTCCATTTCTTAGCACTATGGGGTAGAAGGTGAAAAAGAGATAAGTAGATGTTCAGAGAACAGTTGAATCCCAAAGAGGGGAAAATAGATTAATAGAGAAAACTGCCTGGGAGTAGAACTCTACTTCCTGAATTTTCTTTGGATTGAAGGTCCACCAGTGATAATGATTTCTAACCCTGAAACATTCCACTTTTAATCTTTTCCCATCTGATGGTATTGCATTTAGAAGACCTAACACGTTCAAGCCTGCTTTTCGACCTGTGTTACCTCGAAGCTTCTGGATCATGTTTTATTTATGATTTTTTTTCTTATCCTTTTTTTCTCTGATACCTGTCTAATTGAATAAATGGCATGATTTATTTTTGATGGAAATGTCTAACACCTTTTCACATCTAGGAAAATTGATTTTAATATTAAATGCCACCTTCTGGGTGAACTCCTCATGAAATTTTAATGTCTCACTGTTTTATTTAAATAAGTTTACCTGTATTCTCAACTAAAACTTGAGCAAGGACAGTCAAATCAGTTCTTCAGGTGTGTGATACTTCACTGCATAAGCAAATCCACCATCGTTTAGAGAGACTCTTGTGGATGGTCACCATTCCAAATGCGACAATGTTTGTGGAGGTACCATTCCCACTGTATTGTTACAAACTGTGGCTTGTTTCCATCATGTCTAAAGCTGTTATATGGGAGGTTGTCCATAGAATATTCTTCACTGATCTTAGTTGGATGTAAAGTACAGGAATCACTGCTTAAATCCTTGTTCGACTGATGCTGTCTTCTCGTTTTCACTATGTTGAAGGTTGTGTCTATTGTCAGTCTGTTACATTGACTTGTACTTGAATAAAAGAATCTCAAGACTGGCATTGCAGTCTTTCTTCAGTGCTGGGTTTGAGCTGCAGGTTTGAAGGTGGCAGAGGGGAGGCCATGAATGTGCTTTTCTATATGACTTTTCTATAGGGTGACTTACTAGCCTAGGCAGGTAAGATTGTTCAGAATATTGAAGAAGGTAGAGCATTTATTGAACCATCGCTTTTTTAAAAACCTTTTTAAAGACCTGCTGTGGTGACACTTGACATTTCTTTCAGTTTGCGCTTGGTATGCATGTAGTAGTAATCATTTGAAATAATTTGAAGATTACTTCTTTCACAACTATGTTGTTTTTCATCACCATTTTTCTGTCAGAGTAACTTCTATTGTATAACTTAATTTACACATCTGTGCTGTGTTTTTATTAACTCTGACTTGTGTCAGAGTTCTCACTTTTTGCTTGTTTCTCTTCCTGTGGGAAATTACACTGCTTTCTTTTTGCAGGTGTGGTGACCACCCCCTTTCTCTGGGGTCATGAGAGAATTAAGGCTGCAAAGAATGTTAGACAGTGTTCAGTCTAGTCTCCAGTTCAGAGATGAATCAGCTAGCTTCATGTAATTTTAGGCAGATGTCTTAACTTCATTAGTAAAAGAGACTGCAATAAAACAGAGCAGGTTCCTGTCTTTTACAGTGTTTACCATCTGTTTCATTATGGCTTGAATTTTTTGCAGTTTGAGCCTAATACTTGTTTGGTCCTTGATGGACTAGGTTACTGCTGCCTCCTGTTTAGTGAACTGTAAGGCTTGAAGAGTGCTACTGTATTCTTTATCTATTTATCCTCAGGTAAATCTAGTCAGATTCATTAATTCTTTTGTCACAGACTGTTCTACTGTTGTGGTGATCTGGATTTCTGCTTGGTCCATACATCAATTTCTGAGCATCTTCAGAAAGGGTATAATCCTCCAGTTGAGTAGAGTGGGTTATTTTACATGTGCTTTTGCTTCATCCTCTTTGGTCAACTTCTGGGTTAATTTGTAAGCACCATAGGTATGATCTGAGAGTCTCTTAAACAGCTTGAAAGTATAACTTTCATTAAGAAAAGTGAAAATCTAAAGACAATCTATCCTCTTGACCCTTAATTAAAATCTAGCCCCGTAGAAACCAGAATTGCTTTATAGGGTTATTTTCTACTGTGAAGAATAGTGCAGGACTGCTTTGTTCCCTTCAGCTGAGTAGACCTATAAGCAAAGAGGTAGTATGCTGTATGGTTTGTTCTTTATGTTGCTCTAATCTGATACTCCTCATTGAAGGAAATCTGTTTCAGCGCCTGATTTAAGAATTTGGTCTGCACAGTTTTCCCACTTAAAGCAACAGACATGAATTATTGTTCAAATGAAATCAAGTATTGCTGTATTACAAACACTGGGAAATAAATTTTGATGGTGTGTGTAAAATTGTGAACCCCATATATCATGTGATGTCTTACTTTCCTTTCTTCTTGGCTTTATGGATAAGAAGTGTTTCACTTTGAGTAGAGTCTTCTAATATTTCCATTTTCAGTTTTTTAAAAGCACGCTTTTAAAGGATTTCAGTTTTCTGCGTGTGATCTGCATTATCCAGAAGGCAGAAAGATCTGTATGCTCTGTTGTGGTATTGGGTATATATATATGTATAAAATAAAACTGAAGCTGTCCACTAGAATGTCCTTTTTTGGCTGTTCTGCCTGCATTAAACATTTATTATCAGGTTGGGCAGAAGGAGTTTTAAAGAAGTATAATTAATTCTAGAGATTACTTGAATACTTAATGAAAGGGCCAAATTTGCAGTGCCTGTAATATATCTGTCCTTTGTTCTTCACAAGAGTATTAACAAAGCATAATGTTGCTTAATTTTTCCTAGGAACTCCGTCAGAGTTTTATCTTCACAAAAATCAACACAGAATTCTGAAATAATTGCATTTCTGATACACTTTGGTGTCTAACAGTTTACGTACCTCCAAAACTAAAATCTTTAACAGCTCAACAGTTTGAGACAAGAACAATTATTCCTGATGGATTTGTATACCTCCAAAAGTGTGATTTTCCTTCATTTTTATTTTTTCAATTAATATGTTCAGGATTAGCTAAAATATACAATGGAATTCTGTTGGCTTTTAAAAGGATCTGAAGACTTGGACTGTTGTTCTGTGTTCTCGCAAGTAGCAAGATATTGGAGGGTGATCTGTTAACACAGTTTACTGAAACATCTCCAGTAGATGTGTAGCTAGAAACAGTCAATGCAAGAAACAGAACTCAGGATTTTTGGTAGGCTGTAGAGGATCCAAGACTAACAGGTCCTGTGGTTTCTGGGGCATTTTCTCCTTTATAGTGTTTCTCATCTCTCATACATGGCATTGGGAACTTCAAACTCCTGCTTCAGTTGATGTTTCTTTCATGGGTATAGTGTAGCATGTGGGCTGATTCACAAATGAGGTGCTGATATTGGCAACCTATGCAGCTGCCAGTTTAAGGAAATAAATCTTTAGCTGTTTTTCTTGAAATTAAAATCTTCCATAACTTCTGACTTGCGGAAGATCTTTAGTATCTTGAAATATCACTCAAAAACTTCTACCTGATTTAAAACCTTTAAAAAAACAAACAAACAAACAAACCCCACCAAAACAACCCCAAAACCTCACCTGCTTTAAAATCTCAAATGCTTTACTTTTAAACATTAAGATCACAAGTTGAACAATATTGTGCTCATATGTTACTAGTGCTTGAAATATAAATTTAAGTATTTGACAACTAAGCAGAGGTATATCATATATCATTACTGAGTCTGTAGAAAGTGCTGTGCTACCTCAGCAGATCAGTCTTCATTTAAAGAAAATTTATATATGTTTGTATTGAAACACTCTTTAGGAGGAAATGTTAACCTAGCCTTTATTCAAATAACTCAAACTCAGCATGAATAGAAAAGCTACACAGAAATCCTTAGTTATTAAAGGTGTAATATTTTAATGGAAGCACATCCAGCATTCAGAGAAAGTTGAATCTAAAACTTTGAAAAAATCTTTGGTGGTGGGTTAGCTGTTTATAATGTCAGCATATTCATTTTACTTAGAAAAATGTAGATGGACAGAAGGCAATACAAAAAAGAACCCTAATTAACCACTAAATCCTTAAATAATGAGTAGTGGACTGTAAAATTGAAGGCAAAGGTCTTGCCATAGGTTTAATATCAAGGTGAGAATGTTGTATGGATAATCTCATTAGAAACTTTTCTATCTCTAGCAGCGTGGATTCTGTTTTGTCACAAATTGAACAGGTTGAACAGTGAGGTCCTGCTTCCCCACCTTGGAGCTCAGAGTCTGTTGGTGGCCATTGATGGCAGTTCTGAGGTGGACCCTGCTTTTTTTTTTCTCTTAAGTCTTGAATACTTTTCCTGTTTATATACTGTCTCTGGAAAAAAATTATGTGCAGCATTTAACCAGTAGTTGCACTGATGTCTATAGTACTACACAAGATGGTAAATATACAAATAAAATATGTAGGTGAAGCTTTTTCTTTATGCCAGTGATCTTCACATTGCATCTTCTGACCAGCCTCTTCTACAGTACTGCCATAGTTCAATGATTCAGTGATTTATACGCAAAAAATCATGACTCCAAGTTAAAAATGAATATTATTTTCGTATAATTTAACAAGATAGCAGAAAGCTGTATTTGCAATGTATTGCCCAGGTTATAAAAGCGGTGGGCCTTCTATTAGTAATTTGTAACAAAAGCTGTACTCTTAGTATATTATAATGCCACGTTAGCATTATATTTCCATGTCATTACATTCTGCCTTGAAGTCTGCTGCTTCCCTAAGTCTTTAGTGCATCATGATTAAACAACTCTCTGACACAGTACCCCTTGTTTCTGGAAATAAAGCTAAACACAATCCTTGATGCCTAGTGCAGTGTAGTTTGCACTAGTGCATAGGATTACTGTAATGTATTTTCCATTTGAATGCGTACAAAGGTAAGCAGGTCATATTTGTATTATTGAGTAACTTCTTGGGGGGCTGCGGTATAAATCAAAGAGAGATTATTCACAAGTTTCACTTTCACTTTAGCCCTGAGAGAATGACTTCAAACTTATGTGAACTGAAACTGATGGATTTAAGCCTATGGTGTTTAAGACAAAAGCCTGTTCTGTCAATGTGTATTGACCCAGCTGGAATGATAAATCAGGAAAGAATGCTGTATATGTGGAAAAAAGATGTAACAAATAAAGCAAAAATAAAACCAACCTATGAAAAAAAAAAAATATATATATATGACTGTAGGCTAAACCTGCAAAAGTGGCACTACAGTTTACCAGAACGCTGTTTCTGGAAAGATCGTTAGAACTTAACACTTGTGTATGATAAATTTATATTAAGAAAATACCTACCTTAACTCAGATTTTATTTTTTGTACTTAGTAGGATGTCCCTCATTTTGATGAATCTGGTTGTACAGGTGTTGCTGTGAGGAACAGCAGCCGAGAAGCTACTCTTAAGGGACAGTATGCTTTTTGCATATCTAATTATTGCTGGTCCTAGTGAACAGTCATTTTCTCTTCCTGTGCACACACTGTTTGGCAAGCAGATAACTGACCTTACACTAGAAGCCAAAGCAACTCGGTGGAGGCTGTCAGATAAATTATATACAGCTAAGCAGCTGATATTCTGACCGTGTGTCCCAAACCAAAAAGATGTACTGAAGTTATGGTGAAGCAAGCTTTCCGTTTAGGCAGCCTTGAAAAAAAAACGTGCTTTCCTTTTCCTGCCCTGATCGTGCAAAGAGCCCCCAAAGGGCTCTGTACCTAAAACATAGCTGTAGAGCAAGGCAACTCCTTAAAAAGACAGTTTAGAACTGCTGGGATGAGACAGGTTGAATAGAGATGTGCCCTTTCTCATGGGAGGAGAGGAAGCATGTCTCTTCTGCCAGTCTGGCTTTCCAGTCTAGCAGCTTTTGTTGTTTGCCTTGCACAAACCCGGGCACTGTGTCTGCAAAGGGCCCCCATGCCCTTTTACAGGCTGTGGATTCTTGTTCACCATTTCCTCATTCTCTGTCTGGGCTGTCTTTCATTCCTTTTGCTTTTTGTTGCCTAGAAAATAACTACCTTGCTCTCAGTCACTCGTGGGAAGAAACAGTTGTTTCTTTGTTCCTGAGGGTTTTTCCGGCCCAGAAAGTGTAGGGTTAGCTGGTCCGAGAGTCCTTCCTGCTGTCCAGCCACAGTCTTCCTGAAGACCTACAATGACTTGTGAATAAACAAGTGTCTATCCTGTATTGTGGCTGAATTGATATCTAACTTAATTGAAGAATTGAACTCTGAAATCATTGCTGTGCTTCACAGAAAACAACAATGTAATGTCTTGTTTCCTTTGTCTGATTTTGACAGGATGCGTGTATTTGTAATTGAAGATGTGAAAATGCAAATAAGTAAAATAGGTGCAAATGTTTGCTGGAAGAACAATAATAGCATTGCTGACACTAACAGAATTTAATAATCCACTGATTGATGATGCCTAAATGAGGGGGGGGGAGGGAAACCCTAATCTTTCCTGCATATTCCCCCAAGCTGGTGTTACGGTTTGGGAACTAATCCATCAATGCATGTTACCTATGCAAAGAAGATGAAAACTCTGTTGTTCAGCTGATTATAATGGGACTGTCTTAAGAAGTATCACCTTGATTGTGCTGGTTGCATTGTACTTGAGTCTTTCAAATTGCAAATCTCAGTGATTATGTGCCTAGTAGTGCTTTTAACACTTTATGGTTTGCTTGAAGATAATTTGTAGCTCTTGTATTATGCCTTCACCCACAAATTTTGCAGGCAGTTGTACTGGTTATCATCACAAAAGACATTTGCTGTCTTTCTAGACGAAAGCAGAATACTGACTGTTCATTACAAGTAAAACATGGATTTTTTTTTTTCTTTTAATTTACCTGGACTGTTTAGAAATTAATTATGGTGGGAAGTTCCCCCACTTATGAAACACACTAAAATACAAAACAGTACGTCAAGTCAGGTCTGGTCTTCCATCTGAACTATTTGGGCAGGAGTCTTAACATCTCAAACTTTCAAATATTTGTAGTTAAAGTTTTATAGGAAGCTAAACCAGTTACTGGAGATAAAGAATGCTATTGGTCATGTCAATCTTCTGTTTCGTGTAGGGTGGCTTCAGAGAATGATCACTGTTCCAACTAGGTCCCCAGCAAAGTATTGTTATTTGGCTAGATCCCTTTTATTTGCTTTCTGGCTGTTTGGGGTTTTTTAAAGTTTTATTTTCAAAATATTGTGCTGGATAAAAGTCAGTTTTAAAAGTGAAAGTCCAAGATAATCTCAGCTACACTTTTTCCAAATTGGAATGTGGTGATGAGCACTGCACTTACCTTCCAGGTGGCTAGTGAGCATCTTGTAGTCTAGTCCTAGGAGGCATGATGACCTTTGCTGGTCTTTCCAGGTGCTGCTGAAATGTTTAAGTACTTGGTAGGTTTGAAGAGCTTGTGACATGAAACTTCAAGTCAGCTGTTGCCATTCTGTTTTGTCCCTTTGATTTCAATTCTTACCCTCCATTATGTGTGCAGCACGTGCTTTTTAAAAGCTCACTTGAGTAGAAAAATCATATTGATAAAAGCTAGTGCTTTGGGGCCTTATTTCCAGCTTCTATCAAGGCTTGGTATTTGGTGATTTTTATTTATAGGAGAGAAGGTGAGATGATGTGAAATGAGGAAGAATGTCAGGTAAAAGGAGTTAAGGTCTAGGAAGGTAAATGTATAATACGAGTTTTGGGAGTGAGAGGGAAGTGAAGGTGAGTAGTGAAAGAAATTATTTTTAAACTGGTTTTATTTCCACAAGTCTTTTTTTATTCATCTAGCACTGGGAAGTCTAAAATTTGATCTGCTGGAGTGGACATCTGTGTTTTTTTCCTCCTAACAGGTCGTGACAATGCATGTGAAAAGACTTCATACATGTTCCTGCGGAAAGAACTTCCTGTGCGACTAGCCAACACCATGAGAGAAGTCAATTTGTTGCCTGATAACTTACTTAACAGGCCTTCAGTTGGGCTAGTACAGAGTTGGTAAGTTTAAAAAAAACCACAGTGGATTGAAAAATTAGTGTAAAACTAACACTGTATGTGTTGCTTTACTTGCAAATCAGCTTGAATGTCTTGAACTGAAGTCCGTTTTCTGCCTTGAATTGTTTATAACGCGTGTTTCTTGTTAAATGAAGTTTCATTTTCTTCTGTCTAATATTAAGTAAATACTCTAATATGGATCTTAGAGATAAGAATTTGTAAGTTAGTCTTGTAAGTTAGTAAAAGTATACTGTTGTCTCCTAGATAATTAGAATCAGTCAATAACTTCCAAGAGTGAGCTTTTTAAATATTTCTTACTGTATTGCACCCATGACTTCTTGAAATAGCTGTTCTTTCTCCTTACTCTGTCAAGAATACTGAAAGAAATTTTAAACCTCATCTGTTCTTCTTGTTGCTAAATCTTTAAAAACATAACCTGGTATTCAGTGGAAGTTATGGAATGGGACAAAAATCTGGTGTCGACCAGTAATTAATGTTCTCCATTGTAATAACTTAGTGTATATCTGAAGCGATTCCAAGTCTTGTCATCTTTTCCACAGTAATTAATTTCTTGCCTGCTTGCATGTTCAATGAGGTTTGGAGACTACTGCCTTGTATGTATTAAGCTCTAAAAAATTATTGTTCTGGGGTACTTATTGTCTCTCTATCTGCAAATACTTGATCCAAAGAATTTATGTAAAAATATCTTCACAAACTTCCCTTTGTGAATAACGGCTTATCTATTAGGTATGTGAGTTGTAACTAATGTTGTAGGCTTCTGTTAACTTCAGAGTCCTTGAGCCAAGAAATTCCACGTTGACTGTGCATTGACTGCTGGGTTTGATCTCATATTTGTCAAGCTTCAGACTTAGAAAATGTAAATTAGGGTATGTGGTATTGTGTACTTTGGTTTAAACATATTTGTCTATGAAAGGTAATACTAACTGTTTTGATGGCCACTTCAAACGTAGTGATTAAGTGCTTCAAATAAACGTGAATGCTGTGGAGCCGTGCAATGGCAATCACTTTGTGGTTAAGTGGCAGTTTGCAAGGACTGAAAGCTTGTATCATCTGTCTGATGTTACCAGAAGCTGTTATACCAAATAGGAAAGAATAGATAATACGTAGGCCTTTTAGGCTTTTCTGATCTAGATGACTTGTGAAGCTGTCTTTAGTGAAACGTGGACAGATAGGTGAATGAAGAAAAGAAAATAATTTTTCTGTAGTGACTCTGCAGCATAATTTTTGTAGTCCAATTTTATGTTCTGTGGTAAATGCTTCTGTGCTGCTAATAGAGTCAAGCAACATTTGGATCACTTCTGGCAAAGGAACTGAATAGGTGTTTAGGGTGGAAGCCCCCTTCAGAATTTTTGCTTAGAGGTTTGAGGACTCATGGAATGACTTTTGTGGCTCCAATAGATACTACTAATTTAAAAAAAAAAAAAAAAAACAAACACAGGCAGTTTGGAGTGTATTAGAATATATAATGACTGTAAGATACTTGTCCAAATTGTGTATTTTATATGATGTGATTTGCAGTATCACAGCTGTAGACTGATAGTTTTCTGTTAAATGGGTCAAAATATCAGACTTCAATGTGATGAAGACATTCAAGTGTACATCCAACCCAGAGATGGAAGTTTGAAATCAGTGTTTGTCATAGTGTTCTTTTGATTTTGATCCTCAGTTAGCTAACAGTTTTTGTGGAAAGAAATGTCTTCACTGAGATGATGTAAGAATATTTTTTGTGATCCTATGTCAGAAGTAACTGTAGCATGTTGTTTTCCTGATTATAGATGTGGACTTTAAAGAGTTTATTTCTTATTTTTCTATTTAGAGTTTTTGAATTGTTTTTTAAACATTTACCTGTAGATTATAAGTCCTAGTGATATACTGGTGATGAACCTTGGGCAAAATTTACTGTATCAGTTAGCTTTTGGAGAGAACAAAACAAAACAGTTTTATTAACTTCAGTGTGAATAACCTTGAGGATTATGCAGCTATTCTGATAGCAAGTTTTGAAACATTTATAATTTCTTAACCTAAATTTTAGACATACCTAGAGAGACATTCCTGAATTTTATGCAGTAGAATAAATAAATATAAATTTAGCTGTTTGGCTGTTTTGTGAACCTGTAAAATGAAGAAATCTTTGTGACACGCTTGTTTCATGCGTCAAGAAAGCAAGCATTTCAGGTCAGATTTCAGGATGCCTTATTTTTACTATGCCATAGGTTGAGGAAGCTTGACCATTTATTAATATGCCAACAAGAAGTCTGATGTACATTTTCCACAAGTAAGCAAAGACAATTCAATGCATTATTCACCTTAATCTGTTTATTTGCTAATTTTCAGTAATTTGTGTAGTCACCAGCATAGTTATGATTTATTTACACTACCAATTTGCACTAGAAGCCTATGTTTTTATGTGCTTTTGGTGAGACTCCAAATTAGCTGGAGCTTTAAAATGTGAGTTCCCAGTATTTTCATTAATGTCAGCATGCCAAAAAATACAAAAAGCTCCTAATCTTTAATTAGAGTAAGGTGGCTCTGTAAATAGATGGATTTGGTGGAGAAAGAAAACAAATTAACCCTGCCTACTGTACAGCACGGATCCTTTCCTGTCAATCCTCTGTCCAGCCAGGCAGTGACATTTTGGATTGCATGAGTGTCCTAGTCCCTTATAGGTCCCTTGGGAAGCAACCTCATCTTGACACTTCAGAGAACATGCTCCTTGTGGCAGGCAAATCCTGTTCTCCTCCCTGTTCTCTAGTCCATCTTCACGGTCATGCTGTAGACACTTTGCATCCTGTACCACGCTCTATGACTGCACTGTGCTGCCTAACAGATTTTTCAACCGATTGCTTGATTGCTCTCAGGAAAGGTGCTTTTCTTTTCTCCTTCCTTTCTGGGTTCCTTAGCCTGATGCACGCAGCAAGGAGGATAGGCAAGACAGCTGTCATTCCTTTGTGCTACTCAGCTGTGCTTTTTCTGAATAAAGCTGCCATGACCCACAGAGCGAACTATGAACAAAAATAAAAGTTTTGCCTTTCAGTCTGTGCTAAAGTAAAACATTAACTCTGTCCCAGTTGGAGTTTATAACTTTTTTTATGTGTATGTTTTGCATGGAGTAGCAAGGGAAGGAATAAAGTGTATCAAAATAATAACACAGTTTATATGTTCTGGCTGTGAACTGTGGTGATTCCAAATAACACAGATCAACAACCAGCATGCTAGGGAGCAGCAACTTATTTTCAGTTTTCCAAAATTAATGGGCAACTTCATAGTTCCACAGAAGTGAGCCTTTTTTTAGGCTAGCTTTCAGAGGGCACTCTATAGCTAAAGTGCACTGCAGGTGGGATATTGAACATGTGGCAGAACTGCATAATACAGGATATCATCACTAATGTGATGTGATGAGAGAAAATAGTTACAATAAATCCTTATAATGGATAACATCACAGCTTGTAAAATATCTAAACTGAGTGTGAGGGTTGCACAATATGCTACTCAGTCATATCTAAAATTCACATTTTAATTAACCCTGACCAAATTTCTCTATTTTTCTTTACTACTTTTCCTTGGAAAAAGATATAAATTTCCATTTATCTCCTTGGAAAGACCCATGTTGTGGTTTAACCCTAGCCAGCAATTAAGCACCAGACAGCTGCTTGCTCACTCCTCCCTGGTGGAATAGGGGAGAGAATCAGAAGGGTAAAAGTGAGAAAACTCATGGGTTGAGATAAAGACAATAAAGTAAATCAAAAGCGGCTTATGCAAGCAAAGCAAAACAAGGAATTCTTTCACTACTTCCCATGGGCAGGCAGGTGTTCAGCCATCTCCAGGAAAGCAGGGCTCCATCACATGTCACGGTGGCTTGGGAAGACAAATGCCATCACTCTGAACATCTTCCCCCTTCCTTCTTCTTCCCCCAGCTTTATATGCCGAGCATGATGTCATATGGTATGGAATATCCCTTTGGTCAGTTGTGGTCAGCTGTCCTGGCTGTGTCCCCTCCCAAATTCCAGTGCACCCCCAGCCTGCTCACTGGTGGTGTGATGTGAGAATGAGAAAAGGCCTTGACTCTGTGGGAGCACTGCTCAGCAATAACTAAAACATCCCTGTGTTATCAACACTGTTTTGGTCACAAATCCAAAACATAGCCCCATACTAGCTACTGGGAAGAAACTTAACTCTACTCCAGCCAAAACCAGCACAACTCATAAGAGAAATCAGTATAGTTTGGGGATTGATAATTGTTTTTCCTCTATTTTTTACATTCAGACTGTGCTAACAAGATTGTGTTACCATGGAGATATGTTTTATCTTTTCAGTGCTTTGGAAAACCTTAGTGAAATACACATAGGGGGAAAAAAGTGAAGGTATCCTGCATGAGTTTTTTTTCTAAAAAAAAAAAAAAAAGGAGGAAAATCTGGAGTTGATATTATGTGCATTTACAGTGATTTCATGTATGAAATGTGCCATTCTAGAACTTGGCAGACTAACAAGAATTCAATCTACTTGGCAGTAATTAACAAAAGAACAAGGCTAAAGGGTGCTTGAAACCAAAGAGCTTTCCCAATGAATTGTAGTGTATTGTGATGATAAATTAAACACCAGAAGGACAACAGATTTGAAGGTCATGGGCTTTGATTTCTACTTTTGATGACTCATTGAAGATGGCAAAATGTAACTGACGTTCTTTTCTTTTAATCTATGCTGGGTGTTGTGGGGGTTTTTTTTGTAGATTTGTCCTTTATAGTTGTATTCATTTACTAATAATATAGCAAATCATCCATTATTATGGTACTTTTCTCCTTTATTCTAGCTGGCTGGTAATTGTGTGTGAAGTGTTTATAAAACATCACAAGGTTTTGCTTTTCAGTGCCTGATAAATTCTGCAGTTACCACCTTCACACAGTTCAAATCAAAAGAAAAGTGAAGGAAATAGATGATTGTTTGAAAGGGGAATGACCTTTTTTACACACACTAGCTGTTACAGGAGTGAACTGCATTGCTGACTGCTCACCTTTAGGCAGTGTGTACTATTGGTGGTAGTTAAGACAATGTTGTGAATTACTTATTACAGCTAATCAGAGTCATACATTTCCTTTTAAACAAGTTTTTTACTTAGTTTCTTTAATTTTGAGCTGTTTGGGAGGGAGGGGAAGGATGAATTTTGTGTAAAAACTGTAAATCACAGCTGGAAAAAAGAAAAAGGTGTAGCATTTGCAGCTCCGAGTTGTTATGTGGAGACTTGCACTAATATACAGGGTATTAGAGCATCCCAGGTTGAGTGACGTATAGTGGTAAGCATTGAACAGTGGGTTAGATTTGTTTGACTTCAGGTTACTTTTTTCTAGCTTTATTTAGTCAAGGGGTTGGATGAAATAGTAAAAGTGATGGAAGAAATCTGAATAACTTAAGATTTGAAGTTAGCCTTTTCTCTGAGCCGGTCCCTCTAACTTGCTGGATAGAGTGCTTGGGCTGATGGTTTCTAAAGTAATCTCAATTTACTTTAGAGTCAGAAAGAGACATCTAAATATTGTAGCTAATTCTATCTAAAGGAAAAGCATTGCCTGTTTCCATAGTTTCTCCATCACCACAGAGAATAAAGAGAAATTACTTCAGCTCTTGTATAAATGTCCTTGGTTTAGAGCGTTTAGTTTGCGTAATTTTCCTTTGTTTCAGAAACTTTCAGTTCCTCATTGGTGCTATGTTGAGCCTGCAGTGTAACGACCTCAGAAGCTGTTCCGCCTGCTGGTTGTGCTGAAGACTGGTGACCATGTTTGGCAGCTTTTTTCTGGTTGAGACCTGCTTTAGTCTTTTTCTGACTGAGACAGTTTTCTGCACAATTACTTCCTTCATTGAATGAGAAACACTTGGCTTGCCCCTGTCTGATACTCTACTAAAAGTGCTGATCCTTCAACACAGGAGTAATGATGTTTGATTATTCCAGGGGCAGCAGTCTTAGGACCAATGTCCCAATAAGCTAACAGAGAGTACAAATCTTAATGCAGCATATCAGTAATGGTAGGCCACCAATCAAATCTTGGCTGCAGAAAAAATCAGGCATCGGCTACGTTCAGTACCAGAAATACTCATTGTTGCTTTACCCTTAGCATCAGCACAGGATTGCTGATGTTTGAGATTTCTGGGAGGAGATGTGTAGTAAAAAGCACCTGCTGTATTGCTTCTCAGGTGTGGTGGTTGTCCTGGATCTTCGGAAGCAGGACTTTATAATATTATATGATGACAGATGGGACTTAGCAGCTCCCTAATAACCTCCTCTTACTTTACACGAGAAGCTGTCACTTCTTTCATGACACAGATTTACTGAAGCATCTTTCATATGGGAAGAAGCAGAGTGCTGAGTATTTCCTTAGACATATTCAGCAAGCTGTCTGGACTGTTCAACCTGAAGAAGAGAAAGCTTGGGTGGGCGGGGGGACAGATGTTATCAGTGTGAATAAATATCTAATGGGAGAGAATGAAGATGAGGGAGCCAGACTTTTTTCAGTAGTGCTTAGTGACAGGAGGCAATGAATATAAATTAAAGCACGTGAAATTCCATCTGAACATAAGAAAAAACTTTTTTACAGTGAGGGTGATCAAACACCACAAAGTTCCCTAGAGAGGCAGCAGCATCTCCATCTGTGGAGGTATTCAAACCCCACTGGACATGGTCCTGGACAGCCTGCTCTAGCTGACCCTGCTTGAGCAAGGAGGTTGGACTAGGTGATTTCAAGAGATCTCTTCCAACTTGAATGATTCCATGATTCTGAATTTCCTTGGAAAGCTGGCTTGCAGCCCTGGATGATCTGGGAGGCAGGAAGGGCTATTGTTGGCTTTGTGAAAATGGGATGTAGAAGGGTGGACTGAGAGTGTGGGGAGAAACAAAGAGGGCAAAGAAAAGAAAGGCCTCCACAAAACAGGGACAATGGCAACAGAAAATAAAACAGGAAGAGAAAGGATTTCAAACCAGGAGGAAGGTTTGAAAGGATGGGGGAGGGGAGCATAAAGAGTAGAAGGGTGGTTGTTTACAAACTTGCTGACACCTACAGCATTTGGCCCTTTATGTAATATGAGAAACACTTTACAGTGTGGAGGGTGCTTGTGACAGTTCATCGTCTACCTCCTGGCATGTGTTGTGCTATGCCTGTGCTGAAGAAATCATAGCATTTTGGCCCACTCATTGGTTCAGGTCATGATGGGTACTTTGGGTTTCATAGATTGATGTAGACACAGTCATTAAGTGGCAAGAGATCAACCTATATTTGAGGAACAGAATAAGACTCCTTCATATAAATCATGCAGGTATTTTTTAGGTAGACTGTTTCTCTCTGTAGAATCAAATAAATATTTTTTCCAGACTTCCTTTTACCACACAGACAAATTTAAGACAGCAAATATTTATTTAATTACAAAGGAAGATCTAAGCTTTCTTGTTACATTACAACCCACAGCCTGAGGGAACTAGTCCAGTCTGACAATGCTGGTGGTCTTAAGTCAAGTTACCTGTCTTTTTCATTCCTAAATATATTTGCAAGAAAAGGATGCCACGTGAATCATACCCTTTTCTCTATTGACAGAAAAAGTCCAGAAAGTCGGTTTCCTCTTTGGAACAAATGTGGATTGAATGACTTGGATATGTTCTTATCACCCATCAAGGAAATGGTGAAGGAGGTAGCAAAGACTGGTTGTGGAGTGTCATGTATTCACTACATGCAGAGCAAAATTGCGCACAGGAATGGGCCTTGAGCATTGCTTCTGCATGATGTTACCTGGTTTAGCCAGAAGCCAAAAACTCATCTTACTGCCTTCATAGAGCCAAACTGATGACACCCTGAATTGCTTCAATGCCTTGTCCACCACTATCCCATGTTTCATTTTGGAGTTCCTTTGCTGATTGTTTATTACTGTATTTTTCTCACTGTAGTAATGGTACCTTTTTTCCTCATCCTGTACTCATGATTAACTTGATTGAGCTTGATTCACATGAGGCAGGTGATGTTGAAGAACATGTACCTCTTTTCAACAAAGGAGTGAGGGTGATCATAATTTGTTATGTATTAGGTCTTGTAGATGAAGCAGCTGAGTTCAGACAGTAAAGCAGCTTTTTCCAGTGAGAATTAATAAAAGGGGGAGTGTGTGCAAGGACACATTCTCAAAGGAGATCAGTTGTTGTTCAGTCTTTCAGAAATTCAGTCCCTCCTCCAGCTGATGGTCCTGATGATTCTTCCCCTGCCTCTCTGTCCTCCACATCATGTATACTGTCCCTGCATAGTTACAACTGCTTCAGTATCTTTCTAACTGCTAAATGTTGCACTTTTCAGGAACTCTTCTTCAGTGGATAGTTGGCTATGGCTCCTTAAGTTACTGCCACCTTTGCTCACAGCCCAGCTGAATGTGAGCCAGCAGTGTGCCCAGGTGGCCAAGAAGGCCTATAGCGTCCTGGCTTGTATTAGAAATATTGTGGCCAGCACGACTAGGGAAGTCATTGTCCCCTCACCTTGAGTACTGTGTTCAGTTTTGGACACCTCACTACAGGAGGGACATTGAGGTACTGGGGCCTGTTCAGAGAAGGGCAGCAAAGCTGGTGAGGGTTCTGGAGAACAAGTCTTATGAGGAGTGGCTGAGGGAACCGGGGTTGTTTAGCCTGGAGAAAAGGAGACTGAGGGGAGACCTTATAGCTCTCTACAGCTGCCTGAAAGGAGGTTGTAGCGAGGTGGGGGGCTGTCTCTTCTCCCAAGTAACAAGTGATAGGACAAGAGGAAACGGCTTCAAGTTGTGCCAGGGGAGCATTAGATTGGATATTAGGGAAAATTTCTTCACTGAAAGGGCTATCAAGCATTGGAACAGGATGCCCAGGGAAGTGGTTGAGTCACCATCCTTGAAGGTATTTAAAAGACAGGTAGATGTGGTGCTGAGGAACATGGTTTAGTGTTGGACTTGGCAGTGCTAGGTTTACGGTTGGACTTGATGATCTTAAAGGTCTTTTCCAACCAAAATGCCTGTTCTATGCCTGTTCCCTGAAGTGACCCTAGGCAATTTCTTGAATTCCTGGGAATGTGGTGTGATGGTTGTTCTAAACTGGTGCTATCTCTTAGCAGTGTAAAAGAACATGTTTTAAAATAAGCAGTGCTGGAGACACCAGCTACTTCCCAAACTTGTAACCAACAAATGTTTGGGGGATTTCTGTAGTTACTTGTGACAGCTGCAGGAGGGCAAAAACACACAGAGGGACAGGAGCTAGTGTTACTGTGCTGACCATGTTGAAAATGTCAGTCTCCCTGGAGAAATATCGGGTGGCTGCTACTGAAATGGAGGGGTGGAGTAACAGCATGTGGTTCTGGAGGGAGTTGTGTAGACAGCAGTGCTGTCTTAGGCTTTGCTGTAGCTTGAAGATGTAGGGTAAAGTTTCACGGCCTGCTTAAGCCTGTCTTAACATAGAACTGCTACCAAAAGAGGTTTGATTGTAATGTGAAGTTGTGCAAGCTTCAGGGACTGGGGTCAGTCTCATAGGCACTGAGCTTATGTACATATCATTCTGTTGAGCTGATCTACTGGGTTGCTGCTACTGAAAGGGGAAAGTCTTGCTTACTTATTTTGCTTTTTCCTTATGTGGGCTTTATGCTTATCTTTTATCTCTTGTGTTATCTTTAGCCAGTTAGACCTTTCTTTGAGCTGTTTTCACGTGTGAGAATGATTAGAAAAACCAAACCTACCTATCTGGCTGGCTTTTGCGCCATTGCAGGGAGTTTAGCTGTTGACACACACATCTGATTAGCATTGTTATCACAGTGTAAGTGGCAGTGCTTAACCAGGAGTGACGGGAGGGCAAAAGGGAGAGAAATGATAGCTCCTTCTGGTACCATTGAAACCCTACCTTTTATGTGTGTGGTTGATACCTTGCATGATTTACTTCAAGAAATAGGTCCCAATTCTGTAATCTTTAAAGCTACATCTGTACTGCTAACTGCACCTGCTTCAGGGGCTGATACCTGGTCCTCAGGCCCAATGGTGTGAGGCGGTGGCATTAATACTGGTGTTGGGCTGGCTTCCTACAGAGCAGGCTGACCATGTTCATGTTGAGTAGTACTTTGCCTTAAAACTTCTTTGGGTCCTGTGTGGTACCTCTGTGGGTCTAAGCTTCAGTTAATATCTCACATGTGCTGAATGTCTTAACTGGAGAGAGCTGTGTTGTGTAAGTAGTGAAACTGAGGGTTTTGTCATGTGGCCTGAGGCACAATGTGAGGAGATGTGGGAGTATGTGAAGGGGCGTGCTTTTTTGGAGTACTGTGGTAGGACCAGCTTGATGCAGCTATGTTAGCATGGCTTTTGGGGAGTGTTCCCTGGAGCTTTATTTTGGAAGGAAGGCTGGGTTGCTCTCTGAGGAACGTGGGAGCAAACCCACATATCTACGAAGTAGATGACCAGGAAATCAAGATCCAGGAATGAACTAAGTTACCTGAAATTGCAGACCTACCTGAAGAGAGGGTTTGCTCCTGTTAACTTCAGCTTGATTTGTGTATCAGTTTTCCTGAATGGTGGACTGTAGGGCCATAAATAATACTACTTTTAAGCTCAATATAATATATTGTAGTTGCTTTCTTTCCCTTTGTTGCAGCATCCCACTTCATTTTAGCCTTTGCAGAGGACTGTGTACTATGCTTCTGTTGTTTCAGATGAGGTTGTAGTCTTAAGATAACAAAAATTCAAAAGTAATTTAGGTTTAAGTATCTTAACTCCTTCTTTATCATTTTTGCTTATTTCAGGTACATGCAGAGTTTCCTTGAGCTTTTAGAATATGAAAATAAAAGTCCTGAGGATCCTCATGTTCTGGATGAGTGAGTAATTTGTTTTCTTGTCATGGTTCATTCTAACATTGTCTGTCTAAAAAAAAAAAAAGTGATTTTGTACTATAGGATAACAGTGATCTTATTTGTAATGTAGAATTCGTGCAGCAAAGGCCAAAATTATAATCTGGAGCAGAATATAGGAATCTAAGTGCTTTTGAATGATATATTTTTGCATTTATACAGTCTGATACTTTAAGAAATGGCATGAAATGCTTCTTCTAAGGGTGTATTGAGAAGACAATGTGCATGTGAGAATATACTTGCGTATCAAATACTTAAGACTAAAATGACATTTTAGTATACATTGAGCTTAGTACTCTGTATACAATGTATATTACATTAATTCATTCAATGTGTTAATCATTTTTATCTAAAAGCTTTTTTAATGAGCTTCGATTATTGGTGTTCACCTACCTCATTTAATAATATTATTTATGTTTTGAGAACTAAGGAAAGCTTAGCCAGTTTTCTTTATCAACAAAATCATGTTAAAATTTTCATTAGAATGTTTCCTGGAAATTTGTGTGTGTAAAACAGAAAAAACCGCACATGTAAGCGAGAACAAGAGGTGCAACATATGCATCAGAGACTTACAAACAAAAAACCGACACAGACACGCACACCCAACATTAAGCTCTATGGTTACCCTGTATCGTATAGCAGTGAACTTTGTTTCAGGAGATTACTTCTTGCAGTTTTTTTTTTTCCGTTGATAAGTTTACTTAGGGTAGGTTGTCTTTTAAACTTGAGTTTCTTTGTAAGCTCTGGAAACCTTGCCTGATCATGCAGTGCTTTGTAGGAAGTGCTTCATAAAACAACTTGCACTCCAACAAATGCTCTGTTTGTGCAAGATGTGGCCTGTTCTGTGCAAAAATGGTGTTTTGTCTTCAGTTAGTTTCAGGTACGTTAACTGCTGTGTTATGTTAGGTTAACTAAGGGATTAATTAGGTAGTGCATTTTAGATGTTATGCTCTTTTGGTTGTGGCCACATTACTGAGATCTTTACACTTTATTTTTTAAGTATCAAGCAATACATGCAGAAGAAACTCAAGTGCACAAGTACCAAATTCCCTTTGTGGCAGAACTGTAGAAGGAGCTGTAAGGATTATAGACTGAGTGAATTGTAGTGCTATTACAAGGGGAAAGTAACTATTTTCTCAGTGTGAGTCCTAAGCTGGAATATTGTCTTCAGTTCTGGGTGGTACCTATTAAGAAATTAAAACACACATGGACAGTATTGATGTGAAAGGAACAAGAATTAGAGTCTTGGAGAGTTCCACCTCTGAGTAATGTTGAAGGCATTTGTTTAGGCTGGCAAAAAAGATTGAAGTGCGAGACACTGGAAGTCTTGAGTGTCCAAAAAAATATAAGTCACTGTAATAAAGGATGAGTGGTTGCTTTAAGTGAAGAAGTGGAAAATTAAAAAACAGCCGAGTTTTATTAAAGTTGAGAGATTGTATACAGGGCAAAAAGTACAAATTCTAATATTAGTGAGAACAGCCTGAAAAAGACCATTTCAGAAGGCTGTAGAGCATTCCATTTAAAAAACTTTTAAGAATAGATTAGATAGCTTTCAGTGATGTTCTAGACATGCTTATTCTGCAATGGATAAATAAGGTGAACTTCTGGACTACCTCTAGCCATTACATTTTGTGATTCTGTACTTACAGCCTGTTTGCTGATGGGACAAGAATTTGTTTGTGATTAGTTTAGCAGTAAGCTTTCCTTCTGCTTGACTTAAAAGAACATTTTGAGTGAGATTAAGTTACCAAAATGTAGGTGTCTGTTGCCTGTTGAAATGGCATAAGCTGTTCTAGACATCTAAGAGAGCCTGGCAAGTGTAACCCAGGTCCTATTAAGCCTATAACATCTTGGATGTGCAGGTGGAGGCAAGGTTGTTGTGTACCTTCTGGTACCAAGGTAGATGTTCTGTATTTAAGTTAGCTGTATTTCAGGTTTTTATGGACTTCAGAGGTTCAAGGTAGATTACTATATATATATATTTTAAAAGGTTGATGAACAGTTTACTTGGAGATCTGTTTTTTGAGTCTGTTCGTAACTATCAGATGAATTATCTGGTTCTGTCATATGGATAACAGGCATTCTTGACATGGTTTCAAGGCAATGGGAAATATTGAGATGTGCTGTATTAGTGTGTTATACCAAATATTTGATGATGAATCAAATATTTACTCTTTCAGTATAATTTTTTGTTAAAATCTTTGAAATCTTGCAATTATTTTATTATATGTAATTAAGTACATATAATAAGGATGTTGGGAACTTTTTGGTACCTATTGAGGTAAAGTCCAGTTAGGGACTTCAACAGTAAGAGTTGTCTTTTATACTAAGTTTGGCCTGTGAAAAGAGACAAAAACTGCATTATCTGATTAAAGATCAAATTTATTCTTCTTGACGGTATTGTATAGGCTACCTTAGATTAGAAAGTCAGATTTATTTCCTTCTCTTTGCTTGTCATCTGTTCCTAACTTTCTGAAGGCTATGCCATTTAACTGGATATTGAGTTGTAATTAGCTATTATTTTAATATTCTTGGCAAACTGCGTCTTTCAAAAATACTCTTAACTACATCCTTATTTATCTTATAATAACCCAGCATATGAATCTTTTTTATGAACACTGGACAAAATCTTTTAAAGGGATTTTTTGTCTCAGCATTTCTGTGATGAAGAGGTTCAGAGGTTTGTTTATTATGTTCTATTGATTAGCAGACCTTATGAAGCCTTAATACAATGTTGCCAGGTTACTCTTGCTATCAGTAGTATGGGCATATGCCAAAAGGTCAGGTTACTTTTGCGTTTTTGATAACACAAATATCTTTCCTCAAGCTGCAGAGAGGTTGGGTGAAAGTCTTTCCACAGTTCTGTCAAACAGTGTGATTGCAGGAGTGTTAAGATAAGGTGTCCACACTTGGTAGAGGGTCTAAGCTGGCAGAAGTGTTGGAAATTTCCCACAGTGTCAATATGCATCCAGATAAACACACAGAGGCAGAAGTTGTTTTTCAAAAGTTGAAGGGTTTGTAAAATGTGCTGTTCACATGTACTTTCAAAGAACATTTACTCCACCCCCTATACCTGTGAGGTTTTTTGCTGATTTTTCTCCTTGTGGCACTCTCATGAGAGGGTGTGGGGGGGAGTGTCCTGGAACTGAGAGCAACTGAAGTAGTAAACTGCCAGTAGGTCGAGAGATAACACACACACAAGAAACTTAGTAAACAAGAAGGAACTTTCCTTTCTGGAGCACTAAGATTAAAATAGTGATTCTGGTAGCAATTTGAAATAAGTAAGTATTGGAGTAGATTTGATTAAGAAGATGCCATTTTGTTACTTTCAAGTAATGTGAAATGCTACTTCACTTACTGTTGCACATCAAAAGTAGCTACAGTTTCTAGTATAGAAGTCTTTCAGAGTGTGAACTCCTACCTATCTTTCTGGTGATTCTCAGCTACCAGCTAGCACTTAAAAAAGAGCAGCCAATCAAAGAAAACCCATTGCATGTCTGTTCCACTGTTTTTCAGTATACTTACCACTTTCTTGTCTTTAATCTTTCAGGTAATACTATCCATAAAGTAGATATAGCAAAAATTCCCTTTGTCTTTATACTGGCTTCGTTGCTTGCAGTGTGATGATAGATCAAAACAGAATAATATATACAGTCATTAGGGAGTTAAATAATAACTTGTGTTGTGACATTTGTTAATTGTCTTCACAGAAGTCTATAGGCTTAATTAATTTAATAGCAATGATAACACCTTAAATATTATTTTGTTAATACAGAAGCCACTGAAGCTTGCTTGACTAAAATAGCTTCATATTAATAATTTCTCATCTGTCAAACCAACTGCATTATTTATTCGTTGTGGTTTTGAAAATACACTGAATTTTGAAAAAAACCCAAACAAACAAACCCCCAACAAAAATCAGCAAACCAGTCACTGCTAAATAAAATTTTCAGAGCTATTCNGGGGTATTACCCCCCCCCCTCCCGCTAATCCCATGAGCATTTTAAAAATTCCTTGATATGGTCTCCCACAGTTTGAGTACAGTAAAAGCCTTGTGTCTTTCAGGTGGGGGGGTGGGGAGGGGTTTGTAAGGAATAAGTGGTAAGATTAAGGAAATGTATTTTGATTTCTGCCCCTCTGCTTTGAAACATGCCTACATACTTCATGTGTTTCGTCCTTTAAAAGCATCTGCTTGATGGAAACACTTCATTGAACTCCGTTACCTCTGAAGATGGAATGGGAGGCTTGTCATATCACTGCAAAAATGAAGCATTCCTTTATTGTGTGTATTTGCACACTAAGCTTCAGCTATGACTTGCTGGTCTGTAGCAGATAAACTCCTAGCCCTTTGTTTGCCCTTCGGCATGCTCTGTGCATTTAAACACTTTGGTAGCAGGATGTCAGTGAACAGTTTGCCCTTGTGGAGCATGTAGTCATCATGTTGTATATATTGTGGATAGTGGAGGTATTTAAAAACAAATAGCAAAGCTGTCAGCAAATAGTAGTTAGTAGAGAGTGTTGTCAGTTGTCTTTCAGATGCTTCTCAGCTCTGTTTTTAGCTAGCATCTTGTTGCTCTGAAACAGAGAAGCAGCATGAGTACAGCTAAACACTAGTCTTGTCTCAAAAACTAACATCAGATCTCAGTGGTTACAGATCACACAGAATCAAGACTTACTAAACATAAAAAGAGTCTACAAACCTTTCCAGTCCTGTTCAACATATTCATCAGTGACCTGGATGATGGGATAGAGTGTACCATCAGCAAGTCTGCTGATGACACAAAGCTGGGAGGAGTGGCTGACACGCCGGAAGGCTGTGCTGCCATTCAGCATGACCTGGACAGGCTGGAGAGTTGGGCAGAGAGAAACCTTATGCAATTCAACAAGGGCAAGTGTAGGGTCCTGCACCTGGGGAGGAATAACCCCATGCATCAGTACAGGTTGGGGGCTGACCTCCTGCAGAGCAGCTCTGTGGAAAGGGACCTGGGAGTCCTGGTGGACAACAGGATGACCATGAGCCAGCAATGTGCCCTGGTGGCCAAGAAGGCGAATGGCATCCTGGGGTGCATCAAGAAGAGTGTGGTCAGCAGGTCGAGGGGCGTCATCCTTCCCCTCTACTCTGCCCTGGTGAGGCCACATCTGGAGTGTTGCGTCCAGTTCTGGGCTCCCCAGTTCAAGAAGGACAGGGAACTGCTGGAGAGGGTCCAGCAGAGGGCTACGAAGATGATGAGGGGACTGGAGCATCTTTCTTACAAGGAAAGGCTGAGGGACTTGGGTCTTTTTAGTCTAGAGAAAAGAAGATTGAGGGGGGATCTTATCAACACTTAAAAATACTTAAAGGGAGGGTGCCAGGGGGATGGGAACAGTCTTTTTTCAGAGGTGCCCAGTGATAGGACAAGAGGTAACAGGCACAAACTTGAACATAGGAAGTTCCATCTTAACATGAGGAGGAACTTCTTTACATTGAGGGTGGCAGAGCACTGGCACAGGCTGCCCAGAGAGGTTGTGGAATCTCCAGCTCTGGAGACATTCAAAACCTGCCTGGGTGCCGTCCTGTGCAACTTGCTGTAGGTGACCCTGCTCTAGCAGGGGGGTTGGACTAGATGATCTTCAGAGGTCCCTTCCAACCCTGACCATTCTGTGATTCTGTAAGTATTAAAATATTTTAAGCTGTCCAGTCAGCAAGATTGGTAAGTAAGAAAACAGTCATTCTGTACTGTGATAATATTTAGATTGGGGAATTAATAAGTTAAAGCTTCCCCTTTTCTGTGCAACAAATTAGTGTTGAAAAACTGCTGAACTGTTTGTTAATACACAGGCAAAAACTGGTGGTTAGACTGAGGATGATGAAAAAACTGTTAAAAACGAATCCTACATTCCTTTGGAGCTGGCAGTGTAGAGTGGGGGAAATAAATTTGAAAGCGCATCACTTGAGAATGGTACGGTGTACTATCAAATGATTGTCTTGGCTAAGTAGTTATGAAAAGGAAGGACGCATCTGCTTTAAATGTGGTGACTAATTGGTAGTCTTTTTTACTTTTGGTAGTCTTAATGTTCTTTCCTTTCTTAGTTGGTGTATATTCTACATTTGATGAAAATAATTAATAAATTTTTTTTGTGTTCATTATAAATCTACTGAGAATGTTTTGCTGTTGATTTTTTTTTTTAAAGGATCTGGAGATTTGCAGATATAGGCACAGCTGAACGAGTCTCCCAGCTGTGCTTTCTTTTGAAAGCTGCATTTCACTGTGTGTGCTTTTCTTTTAAACAAGATCATGTAATCGTTGAGGTGTCAACATTAATTTAATATTAGAGAATGTAGCAGAGTTGAGTAGTAGTGATTTTCCATGTCTAGGATTTAGAAAGTTATTTATAGTTAACGTTTCAAGTGTGTATGAGTTTGCATGGGGGGGGGAAGGATGAGTATTTTGAAGATCATAGGTGTTGAGCTGCCTTGGCAAGAGAAACAAAAATCCTCCAAGCTGTTTCGAAGTAAGTGCTTGTTAACAGGTGCTTGTTAAAAGCAATGGAAGTGATATCCTAAAACTTCCCGAGCTACCACAGGAAAGAGCCTGTCAGAGCACTGTTGTATGCGCTCTGCCATCCAGTGGTGCAAAAGGAAACTGAACAGAAGTCACACTGATAATAATTACCTGTCCTGATATTTGAACTTACCAGAATAGATGCCAGGTAAAGGAAATGCATTCAAAAGTTATACTGCACGGGTTGAGGTGTTGGGAAGAAAGTATGACGTGTAACGTTTCTCAGGAAATTATGAAGGGCACTCATCAGGTTGTTTTTGCTGAGTTTCCTTTCCCATCTCCCAGCTACTGTTTGTTGCAGAGAATGAGAGTTACTATGGTGCGTATGTTGGCAATAAAAGAAAATCTTTTGTTCTCTGTTAATGGCAAAGAGACATTTAATTTAAATGAATATTTTGGGAAGAAATAACTTAATTTGAGGCCCAAAATATTTCACAGATCTCGTGAGAGGTTGGCCGAGTATTTCTCTTTAAACAGGTTTGTTTAGGTACTGCTATATTTTTA
Organism: Anarhynchus alexandrinus; assembly: GCA_008711295.1. NCBI lineage: Eukaryota > Metazoa > Chordata > Aves > Charadriiformes > Charadriidae > Anarhynchus > Anarhynchus alexandrinus. The sequence continues at coordinate 2,399,132 of VUYV01000018.1, read as the reverse complement.
TGTTCTTCCTCTGACAATTTTTTGTTAGCTGGGAGGGATAGAAAACAGATAAAAGGGTTATGCTACGGGGAGCTGAAAACAGAAGCGAGATATTGAGTTTAATTATACTTCTAACAATCTGTTTCTAATTTTGTTTCCTCTAGCTTTTTAGATGTTTTAATTAAAGTCAGGAACAGACACAATGATGTGGTTCCAACCATGGCACAAGGGGTGATTGAATACAAGGAAAAATATGGCTTTGATCCATTTGTTAGCAGTAACATCCAGTATTTTCTAGATAGATTCTACACCAACCGCATCTCTTTCCGTATGCTTATTAACCAACACAGTAAGTAACTGTTTTTTTCATCTTTGAGAACTCATTGCTTGCAAACCTGAAGCCATAGCTTTGTTTTGATTTGTTTTTTTTTTTCACACTCATGACTAATTCTTAATATTCTGTGCTAATTATGGTAAAAGATATACTAGCAATTGGTTAATTTGGTACTTCGCAGTTACCAGAAACGAATCCAAAACTAGTGCATTTTATTCTAGAATTGTCAGGTTTTGTCAGTGTGGCTATCACTTAATCTTGTTGGCAGAGACAGCTTGCGTAGTGATACATGAAGTATTTTTAGATAGTAGTAGAGTAGCTGTATCTTTTTATCTTTCTGCTCACAAATCTCTCAGCATGGTTTCTACAGCTTACATTTATTTCGTAATTAAATGCAAGGATGTCATAAATTTTGAATAGGTTATGCACGATATGTTTTTTATTGTTGCTTTTTCAGCCAGTTATCTAAACTTTACTGCTTTCTAAGAGGTTGAGTATTTCTAACTTAAGTTTTAAATTATCCTTTGTCTCCCTCTACTTCCTGTTCCCTATTTACAAGTAAATGCTAGAATTAATCACCCTTTGTCATTAGGTTCTGTTTCATTTGTTGTTACTAATAAACTTCCTTTTTTTATATTCATATTACAGAGTGAAAGGAGTTACTTGCATAGCTCCTATTAACCAGTATGTGCAACCGTGCAGAAAGTGATCTGTATAAAGTTAAGAACAATCTTGTGATCTCTTTTAGTGTATTGTGTACCTTTTAGCTCTAGAGCTTCATTCTCTGCCCAGTATTCTGCTTTTATGAGCTCTTAGAAATTGTAGTACAGTACAGATAACATTGTCGCTAGATGACTGTAGTGTAAGGTATTTTACTACAAGTTGTGTGTCTTTCCAGTAACCTTTTATGTGACTAGCAGATGCCTTGCTGAGTGCGTACGAATAACTTCCATGTGGCAAACCATACAAAATGAGATAAATGTGCAGCTTATTCTTTACTTGAACTTGGGCAGACAAATGACAGACATAAAACCAAGTTAAAAGGCTCTCATAGAAGAGTTCTAGCAATAAGTAAAAACATTGTCCTGATTGAGTTCTTGAGCTGAGTGTTAGCATAATTTACACTAGTTCTAAAATATTAAACTTAGTTCGTTGAACTGAAATGGCTTTTCCTATGGACACTCTTGTTTAACTGATTGAAACTTAAAACCACTTATAGATGCTTAAAGTTGTACAATTTCTCTATGCTAAGCAATGTTAGTGATCCATCCGTGATGGCAAATATTAATCTTGAAGGACTGATGAAAAAGACAATTGGAAAGCAGCATGCAGAAACAGGTTTTTATTTAGTTTGCATTTGTTTCATACATTATTGACAGACTGTTTCTTACAGTGCAGTTCTGCAAGGTGCAGTGTGCCAGTGTATTAGCTCACCATGACTGGAATAGGAAAAGCTTTCAGAACTTGACTTTTCCTCATATCATACTGCGTCTGTTTCATATCAGAGCTGACCAACTTGCTAAAATAGCAGAAAATCTCTTCTGCAAAAAAGTGTAAGATCTTTCTCCTTTGAGAGCTAAACTCTTGGTGAAGGATCTGGTGAGTGCCAGACCCTTGTGCAAAGGAGGGAGTGGGGAGCATACTGCTGAGAATCAGGGAGAAAGTTGAGCGAGACCTCTGTGCCAGCTGTGAAATTGCAGCTTAGGTGAGTGTAAAAGGCTTTTAATGCTGTCTTACAGTTCCTCAGTCCTTTTTACTATAACATTTTCATAGTTGTGAGTGCTGCTATTCTGATATAATACTATGAATAAAGCATTTGGCATTTTGTTTTTATCTAATTTTTAATAATCCACTTTGAAATGTAGGTTTTCATCTTAACCTGCCCACACCACTATTTCTGTATTAACTAGTCTCAGCTATAAAAAAAAAAAAAAAAAAGGAGGGAAGCAGTTAGTCTTCCTAAACAAGGATTCTGGCAGTTTGTTAGAGAATCTTTTTACAAAATGATGTGCTATCCATTAAGTTTCAGATACCATCAGATTTAAGCTTTCTGGGCTGCCTCAAGTGTAATAGACAATTTACTGCTATTTCTTTTTCCTTTTAGCACTTCTTTTTGGTGGAGATATTAATCCTGCTCATCCCAAACATATTGGAAGTATTGATCCGAATTGTAATGTGGCAGAGGTGGTTAAAGGTAAGATGAAGTTTGTGTTTTTGATGGTTAAAAAAACCCCACAACTTAGAACATCCATAAATAAGTTTTTGAGATACAAAAGACTGAAGGTCATTTAAATTCATTTAATAAAATAAAAAAAGAAGAAATGGAAATTCTGCAGTTGCTCACAATAAAGCCATTGGTTAATTGAGACTTTCTAATGTCTTCATTATTGGGAATGGAGAAACTTTTGGTATGTTAACAAAACTAAGAAAACAATTGAATTTTTTAATAACTTGAATCTGTCCTTTTAAATATCACATTTAGGTATCTAAGTGTTTTGACAAACTTTAGATGTTTTTTTCCCTGGAATACTTAGAAGCAGGTTCTCATGTACTCCTCTCTTATCTGATGCTGGTACTAAAGAAGGTTGAGAGTAAGTGAAACTTTCCAATTTGTTTAGTTAGGCTTTTCAGTAAAATGTCCTCAGGTATACAGATATTCCAGTGCAACTCCCCATTACTATGTGCATCTGATCGTATTGCAGCCTGTTCTCTCTTATATAGAAGATGGGTGTGATGGTTGTACCTGAATGATCTGGCATTAGTTGCATTAGAAATCCTGTTTGCATAATAAATCCTGTTACCTTACAGTTGTGAATGTTCATATGTTTTCAGAATGATAGTGAGTTGGTGCTAGGCAATGCTTTCTGCTTCAATAACTTGTTTATTGAAGGTTCACACTCTGGGTGTATCTATTTACAAATACAGGTCTTGCTGTAGGAGTGAATTCCACCCTCTGTCCTTCACTGCTGTTTGTTCAGCTGCGGGAGGGGAAGAATGTGTTTCTCCCCTTCACTTTCTCTCAGCCTTTCGTGAAGTAAGAGGGAAACCTTTCTTATGTCAGACTTTGACCTGCATGATAGCCTGCTTTGTAGTGTAGATGCTTTTTACTGTTATGAAGGCTTCTTGCCTTCTAGCTCTTTGGCTTTAAGGCGGCCTTTTTTCAGCAGCTTTCTTTTCTTTTGATTGATCTTACCCCCTTTGACCTCAGCATTGTGTATTTTACAGTTGTGTTGTTTATTTAGATATTCATTCTAATAGCAATGTTTGAATCTGTTTTGATCATCAAATTCATAGTTGCTGCCTTGGACAGAGGAGTGCATAGTGTCAGAAGTGCTCAGTCCAATAGCTAAAATAGATCTTCCACATCTGAAGAAATAATCACTAATAAAAGGAGGGCATTGCAAACAATATCCAGTGTTGTCTTTCAAAGAAATGAAATGTCCTTAAAGACAGAGCGTGTCTAGAGTCAAGGTGATTGAGGCCATTTCCTTGTGGAATTGGTGGAGGGGGTTAATTTACATTCTGTATATTGTGTTAGCTCCAAAATGTTCTGGTTCACGGGCGGCATTCTGAGCAATTTGTCAGAGTTAAGATGTTGATTTTGGCACTGTATGTGGCAGCTACAACCTCTGTATGCCCTTCAAACATTGAAGAAATGATTTAAATAGCCACTTCTTACTTCAAGCAGCTCTACCAAGTGTTGTGTCCATAACTGTCTGAGATGGGTCTCTGTATCTCACTGATTGTCCTACAATAAGATTTTTGAGCTGACAGCAAATCCAGGCTTGTTTCTGGAGCTGGAATTTTAGATGTACTGATAGATTCTTCACTCTTGCTGCTACTTACCTCCAGCCACGACATGAAAAGTGCTTTGAACTTTGCAGTCTCGCTTACAGTCTTAGTACTCTGACAGAGTTGGCTTTTAGAGGAAGGTAAAAATGTAAGACTGCACTTAGACTTTGTTTGACACAGTTTTGCTCGGGGCTGGGTATTTTACTCGGTCATGAAGTGATAGTGCCTTCCTGTTCATCTCAAGGGTGTTAGGGTGGCTACTTCTTGAAAATGGATGAGAGTTCTACATTAAATTTAGGGAGGCTAAATGGATTTATTCAGAGCCTCTTTGTTCTCTCAAGACTTGCATAGTGGCTGTGTCTGCTCCACATCCATGTATTGAGGGCTTTTGGTTTATTCCCACACAGGGATTTGCTTTTCAGAGGCCATGAAGCTTTTCTCCCCAATAAGAATCCAGCTCCTGCCCCCTGAATCGATATCTAATTTTTACTTCTATGATGTGGAAACCCTTTGAAATGTGCTAACATATTCCTCTCCCCATGTAGATGGCCTTTTGGTCATACTATCTACATTGATATCTTCAGCTTTTGATGCCTGAGTCAAGATTGTGGCTGTGCTTCTTATGCCCCTTTTTTCTAGGGCATAGAAAGGATTACTCCCAAGGCCATCAGAAGTTCTGAGATGATCTTAGAATATTGTGTAAGTGTAGGTATTCCTGCATCTCTTTTTTCCTAAATTATGCACATCACAGGCTGAGGTTCTCTGTACAGCTCAGATACTAAATGGAATTTTGATCTTTTTACTAGGGCATGTTTTATTGTGCTGATGACAGGACCCTTTTAGAAAGTCTTTGGAGCTGACCATCTTGTCACAAAAGATTCCTACTGGATAGCTGATTCCGTAAGACATTCCTGGGACTTGATGAAGAACATTTCAAGTGTTAATTAGCTCCGTTTTCATAGATGTTAAGCAGCATTTGTGTCAGCCTTGTGTAATAAGTCCAGCCTTGTAGATGTCAGAACAGAACTGATTTATTTTTTTTTCAAATAATAGGGCACATTTTAGATTATTTCTGTAGACATCTTGAAGGAGAAAAATTATAGGTAACCAACCCTTTCTGGGAACTAGTGATTTTACATTTTGTGCTTTTCACATAGCTCTGAGTCTTGTCAATAACTGTTTTGTTTTGTCACTTTGGACAGGAGGAAGAGTATATATGTAGAGGGCAGTCAAATGCAATTGTTATTGTATCTTTGCAAATTTCTCTCTGTCTGCAGAACTGCCCATCTGTTTATGTGCTTGCTCTTAGCCCACACTTATTATGAGGAAGCCCCTTTTTTTAAGCCGCTGTAGTTGGAACATCTTTGAGTTTGTGGTTTCTCTTTAAGCTAACACTTGCTGCTTGTTTCTAAAATATTTTTGCAAATGATGTGCCAGTGAATATTTAGAACCACTAGGAACTCTTTCAAACAAAAGATGACTTAAACTTTCTTGCTGTATGCTGATATTACATAAAGCCTGATTTAGATTATAGGGAGGCTTTTTTGNTTTGGAGAAACTAAGTTTATGGTTGCAATGTCATCCTTTTTTTTTTTTTAGATGGAAAAAACAAGCATTAAATTGTGATTGGGGTATGACAAATAAGTAGATATTGTGGTCAGCCTAAGATTATACCCTTCTGGTTTTCAAGTCCTGAACAAATATGAAAAATAGCTTGTGCCTATTAATCTACTTTTGTTTGTAGAGCTTTAAATAGAATTTGCCCTTAGTTGACAAAATGGGCTATAAGCATACAGAGAAAAAGGGATTGGAATGGATACAGTTTCATGCTTGTAAACTAGTTACTAAAATGAGTGTTCTACTTGTAGTCTTTTGCATACAGGATGAACTTTGCTTGTCGTCCTTAGATGATTTTGATAAACCAGTGTTCTGTTGTTTTGTAGATGCTTATGAAACAGCTAAGATGCTATGTGAACAGTACTATCTGGTGGCACCTGATCTGGAAGTTGAAGAATTCAATGGTAATTGTGAAATTAATTTAATTAGTGATGTGTCTAAGAAAAAGCATTTCTAATATCTGTGACTTCTAGTTTTGTTAATTAATTGTAAGTTATAATTGGAACTCTGCAGTCTTGTTTGCAGTTACTTTTCTTCTAATGTGTCTACATGGGCAGCTGTATTACAGTTGATCATCATTACATGTTTACTTCTTGTTGCTGAATGCAGAGTGCTATCTGCTGAATTCACTGTGACTTCAAGGAAAAAAGTGGTCAAGAATCACAGAATGGTCAGGGTTGGAAGGGACCTCTGGAGATCACTTAATCCAGCCCCCCTGCCAGAGCAGGGTCACCTACAGCAAGTTGCACAGGACGGCATCCAGGCGGGTTTTGAATGTCTCCAGAGTGGGAGACTCCACAACCTCTCTGGGCAGCCTGTGCCAGTGCTCTGCCACTCTCAAAGTAAAGAAGTTCCTCCTCATGTTTAGATGGAACTTCCTATGTTCAAGTTTGTGCCTGTTTCCTTATAGCTGTGAAGGAAACACGCCTGCCTTCTAACTAATCATTTAATAGAGCTGAAATTTGTTTCATTTTGAAGCATGCTTATAAATTCCACCGTCCATCCCTGTACCAGTGGTGAGCTTTTATGTGTAAGATGGCGAAATTAGAATTTTTTTTCATAGTCTGTTTCAAGTCCTATCATAAACTTCTCACATGAAAATCTGGTTTGATTGCAAAGATGAAAATTGGATACTATGAAACTGATGAGACAATCATTGTCAGTGTGTTGACTGATTATTTTTTTTTGTTTGTTCATCGTTTCTATTAACAAAAGATAGATTATTTTTTTAAGTTAAAAAAGTAGTGTTGAGTGATCCTGTCACAAATCTTGGACTGCTGTCCAAACATAGGACTAAGATGTTGCCAAAGTTCAGCAGAAGAATTGCAAAAGTCTCAGAAATATGGAGAGTGTAGTATGCGGGACCATATGTTGCTCAAACTACTATTTAATGTTGTAGAAATACTTCTATACTCTAAGTGATATTGTCAATGATGATGCATTACTAACAGCCCCCTCTCCCAAAACCAAAGGACCCAACCTTCCCCCCTCCACAACTGAATGATTTTTAGAGCTAAAAGTATTGAGTGCTGCAGCAATCAATGCAAAATTCGTTTTAAGACCTAAGTGAAAAGATCCAACAGTAGAGTAAACAAGTTGCTGGATCTCAGAAAAAAAGAAGCAAGGAAAGAATGACTGGTTTCCTTTAAACCAGCCTATTATCAACATGAAGAAAGCAAATTTGCAAATTACCTCACAAGAGCAACAGTAACATGTTTTCTACATGTACTCTATGCCTCAAATGAGTACAAATCAGTCTGCCTTGGTTTTGGTGATGAGCACCTCCCTTGTGAGGACAGGCTGAGAGAGCTGAGGTTGTTCAGCCTGGAGAAGAGAAGGCTCCGGGGAGACCTTATAGCGGCCTTCCAATGCCTACAGGAAAGATGGGGAGGGACTCTTTAGCAGGGACTGTAGTGATAGGATGAGGGATGACAGTTTTAAACTGGAAGAGGGGAGATTTAGATTAGATATTAGGAAGAAATTCTTTACTTTAAGGCTGGTGAGACACTGGAACAGGTTGCCCAGGGAAGTTGCGGATGCCCCATCCCTGGAAGTGTTCAAGCTCAGGTTGGATGGGACTTTGAGCCACCTGGTCTAGTGGGAGGTGTCCTTGCCCATGGCAGGGGTGGTGGAACTAGATGATCTTTAAGGTCCCTTCCAACCCAAACCATTCGCTGATTCTACGATAAGAGAATTGGAGTATGGACTGTGACAAAATTAACATAATAAAACAGCAAGTTGCATTGCAGCTAATTATGCAGAGCATTGTTTTGGTCTCCTTTTCCTAGGAGTTTTCACTACTGTGTCTCCTAAAGTAATAACTTGTATTATTATTGGCCCTCAGTGCCAAAAAGGATGAAGTTGACTCTTGTCACTTTCAGTGTGCATGTCTGTATCTTCCTGCAATCTATGAAGCAGACTTTTAGAGACTTTTCTTCAATCTGAACTACTGCTGAGTCTGACAAGCTGTGACTGTATAATTTATTGCCGGTAGATATTTGAATGTTCAGGGATGACTGCATCTTCAGCACCAAAACTGTCCTGGAATATATTAAATGCAGCTGTATTATCTCCTGCCAAATCTATTAGCACTCTAGCATTCAGAGCTGTGCCAAGCCATACACCTCTGTCAAAACACTAACAATAGGACAGCAGTGGAAAAACAATTCAGTTATGATTTGGAATAAGAAAACTGTGATATTGTTTGAAACTTATTTTCAAAAAAATTATGACTACTTTACATTTTATATGTATTAAGGGAAAATATGTAGCTGTTTTTAGAATTTTTAAACAGTGAATTTTTCTAGTTTTTGAATCTTTTTGTGCGGAAAGTATTATGCTTACATATTGTGTGTGTTAAGAAAAAGAAAGTTTCCCACTTAAGTGGGAAAGTTCTCTTGGTTATGTCAGTACTAAACCAACCACTGCTTAGTGAAGTTTCATATCTAAACAAATTCTGCTGACATAGATGTCTTTGAAAATCATTAGAATGTGTTATTTCAGGTGATGGCAGTAACTGAAATTTATGCATTTATTTCGTGGAGGTAATCTTGCACTTGGAAAATTAGAACATGCTTACATATTTGTCTTTGCCTACAGTTTTATGTTATTCTTGTAAATAGGCTACAAAATACTGTTCTGAATTTTTTTTTTTTTTTTAGCTAAAGCACCAAACAAGCCTATTCAAGTAGTCTATGTACCTTCCCATTTGTTTCATATGTTATTTGAATTATTCAAGGTAGGTTGCACTTGTTAATATTTGGAAAGGGTTTGTGAACTTTAAATTACTGTTGAAATTGAGATTCTTTTCAGTTACAGCTCTTAAAAGTTATTTCAGTTTTCCTTTCTTAAGCTTATTAAACAAGTGAAGAGTATTTGAAACTGTTAAAAGCTAGGCTTACAGCCCTCTCTTATGCCCTTGTGTACTTAAAATTTTTGCTGTGTTTTCCCATTTCTCCTTTTGTGCTTTTGCAGCTGATTAACTTAAAACACTCAGTCTATTTTTGCAATGATAAAATATCTGTTACGTTGTAATTTTCATAAGCTTGCTTCTTTATTGCATATTTGAGGACTGGTTATGATCAGTGTCTTTTGTTTATTGTGAAAACAGCCCATATATCTTTGAATAGTGTAAATTACATGCTTTGGGGATTTTTATTTATTTGTGTTTTCTGAATAATTGGAACAACAATGAAAATGGAACATGTGAGAGCTATTGTATGCTTTCAAATAAGATAGGTGGTCTCTAGGTGGTGCAATTGAACACTAGAAATTCAGGGGAAAAATGCATTTGTCAGAAAGAAGCTTTTCCTAAATAGTGGTACTTTGGGTTTGATTTCTGACATTTGTAAAGTATGTTCCTTTAAATCTTCCCCTATTTTGCTATTTGTAATGTTAGTTTTAGGGCAGAACAGGTGAGAATTTGTATAAGACTTGTTAGTATATTTTGGTACAAGTCATGAAACAGTAAGAAAGCAGTAAGTAATGGTAATCTGTGATGGACTAGCAGTGGAAACTCTGTTAATAGATATGATATGGTCAGATTGATAGATGGTAACTTAACAATTATGTGACCCAGGCTGAGAAAATCAAGGCTTGTTCTGTGGTGAACATCACTATTGGTGTTCTGGCAAGCTGGAGGTAAAGGATGTTGTCATCCCTTATACATAATTACTTGATTTCACAAAGAAAAGATTTTTTTTCTTGCTTTATGTTCTCTGACTCTATCAAATAGATATAAGTACATATAATGGAGTTCTGATGTAAAAGTTTAACTGGACAACTCATTGACTTGAAAGCACTTCTTGAATTTTTTTTAAATGCAGCCTTTTTTGTCCTATATACAAATGTAGAACAAAGTATCTAGATTCAACAAAATAAATGCAAGTTCCAAATTGTCACAAAAAGTATATATGGTAAAGTTAGAATGAAAGACACTGTTTTTTCTTTTATCTTCAGAATTCAATGAGAGCTACAGTAGAATTGCACGAAGGTAAGAGAGAAGGCTATCCATCAATCAAAACCTTAGTCACTTTGGGGAAAGAAGATCTATCTATTAAGGTAAATGCCTAAAAATAATATGCAGCTTAGAAACCAGCTAGGTTTAGAGTAGTATAACTTGTAATGTGAAAAGGCAAACTAATTACTGTATGACTTCTGATACTTGCTTCATATTCATTAGAATAGAATATTTTCACTTGGAAGGGACTACGATGATCATCTAGTCCAACTGCCTGACCACTTACTTCAAGGCTGACCAAAAGTTAAAGCATGTTATTAAGGGCATTGTCCAAATGCCTCTTAAACACTGACAGGCATGGGGCACCGACCGTCTCTTTAGGAAGCTTATTGCAGTGTTTGAACACGCTCTCGGTAAAGAAATGGTTCCCAATGTCTAGTCTAAACCTCGCCTGACTGGTGCATCTTTGAACTATTCCCATGCGTCCAGTCACTGAAACCCAGGGAGAAGAGATCAGCACCTCCCTGTCCACTTCCCCTTCTCAGGAAGCTGCAGAGAGCCATGAGGTCCCCGCTCAGCCTCCTTTTCTGCAAACTAGACAAACCCAAAGTCCTTAGCCTCTCCTTTAATATCTCTAAAGTCATTTAGATAATGCTGTTTGAGTTTTGCAGGTTTTTTTCAGAACAGAATGCTTAAAACTCTAACTTTTCATTCCATAGATAAGTGATCAAGGTGGAGGTGTACCTTTAAGAAAAATAGACAGATTGTTTAACTACATGTACTCAACAGCACCCAGGCCTAGTTTGGAGCCCTCAAGAGCTGTGCCTTTGGTAAGAAATTGCAATGTGTATTTAAGTGTCTGGTTGCACTGCTCTAGTTGTATGTTTCCCTTCACTTCAGTCAGGTTTTCCATTGAAGAAATTGTTTATCATTAGCAATTCTATGCAGGTAAAACATATCAGGAGAAAATGGATTCTGTTATCATCACTTAGTCTTTGGAATAGAAAATTGCTTTTCTTTGTCTTCATGTTATATTCTTGGAAACAAGCATATCTGCATAACCAAAGTGTTTTCACAGGTTAGTGGATAGGATTTTTAGTGCTGTATTATTGAGAAGGTGGATAACCTAATAAGTTCCTCTTTGGTGTGTAAATTCCTGTTCATCTAAGTTTCCTGTAATAAATGTATTGGAAAGGTGAGCCACACTGTCAGAATTACAGCACTAGAGAAACACCTTCTGGTAACGCACAAGCTTATATTGAACTTTGAAAATTATTTTTATATAAGTTATGGACTGTAAAAACACATTAAAAAAAAATCCTCAACCTGCATGTGATATCAACACTTTTGGTATATTCCTCTTCAGTTGGAGATCTCACATGATAATCCCTTCTGAGATGTATCAGGGTCAGATTTCAAACAAACAAAACTTGACTGTAGTTTCTTCTAAGCAGGGAATTATTTCAGTGTTGAATGCATAGATTCTTTTAGCAAGCATGATTTTTTAAATTATAACTAAATTATTTTATTAAATTACATATTGGGTCATTGTGATAAAAATTATATAGCTACTGTTCCATTTGACTGGCTTTCAATAAGTGGATTAATACTGATACTGTACACTTGCCTCTTATCTTTGTTCTCTGTTGCTTCTAATACAATCCCTTATCTTCAAGCATGTCGAAAAAGTTGATTCCTCGAGAAATTTATTTTCCTTACTTAGGAAAACTCTCATCTAGCATGTTCTTAAGTGATTATTTTTTTTTTCTGCTGATACTTCTGCGCTTGAAGTGCCTTTAGGGAGCTAGTAAAATGTTGTGCAGAGAGTATGTGACTATTTCTGATATAACGTAATTAACAGTGAACTAAGGGTGGAAACAATTCAGAGTGGTTCAGAGATAAATTTCCTTTTAGTTTTTTAGCAGAAAGTCTTCAGGGTACTGTCTTAGTCCACAGTTTGTAGCGCTGTGGCATGTCAGTGTATTGCGTTGTTTTCACCAGTATTTAGTGTCACCGCAGTAAGTGTGAAACCCAGTTCTGGATCTGCATTGACCTGATGATAATCCTTCACAGCTCCTAAGTCTGCAACACGTCTTAGTAATGTTTCAAACAATGATGTGGCTTTTTCATAGAAGATCTTCTTGAATGGGATGAGTGATAGGGAACAGGCCTTAATTCAAATATAAGCTTTTTTTCTTTATGGCAAGAATGGTAGACTCTTTCTTGATTCATAATCTGCCTTTGTTCTGTCTCACTTTTGATCAGCAATTTACTATATCAGCCTACAAAGATTTCCTGAAAGTTGTTCTCACTATATAAACTTATACCTTGATTACCAGTTGTATTCACTATTAAAATGTCTTTTCCTTTGTGGCTCTCTGATTGTAAAACGTGTTCAGTTTAGGATTGGCACTATTCTCTCTCCCCCTCCCCCACGCCTCTTCAGCAATGCATTCCTGTGTTTATTTCCTCATCTTCAAGACTGCTTACTTTGATTCTGTGGCATTTATACTTAGTTTTCTCCTACTGTACCCCATTTTAAGGTTTTGTTTTACTCTTCAGTCTATATGTCACTATAGTCAGACCTGCAAAGTATCTCTCTTGTGAACCTGGCAGCTTTTGCCCTGTGAGTCCGACCCATGCCTGTACATGACTGAATATTGAAAAGAGTTGTTAAGCTCTGTTATTTATATGTGCGTGCAGAAAGAAAAAAGTCAAGAACTGGGAGTCAGTGGCCTATCTTTCCACTAAAGGGAAAAAGGACTTCAGCAGTGAAGCTTGACACACGTTATGTATTATGGCCCAGATCCAGTTATAAAAACAATTATGCTATATTTGTATCAGTCTAGAAATAAAAATCCTTCAGCAGAAGGGTTCCGCATAAATCCTCTTCGAAATCCATACAGAAGGAGAGTTTCTTTATTGCTTAATGCCAAAGACCAAACCACTTAAGAATTACGGTGCTCCAGAACGTAGGTAGGTCTGTGCTTGTGTCGTTCTTGACAATATTCATAAACTAAATTGCAGTGCAGTGTAAATAGACATATTTTTCTGTTCTAACTCTCCCTCCCATTGTTATATGATCCCCTGACTAGTTTATGAAACATTCATGGACTTGGGGAGTGGAAGAGAGGGATCTTTTTGTTGATTGGTGAAAGTTCTTTATGTGTCATTGCAAATGTTCTTTAAAAACTGCTGAGAAACCTTGTTGCCATGGCAGCATTCAGATTCTAGCAGGTCTTGTGCTCATCTGTACTGCTATACACATAGTGGAAGCATAAGAAACACGTGGTAATGTTTGATAATTAGGTTTTCTTGGAGAATTCAATGATTCTCTCCCTCGCAGCATTTGTTTATAGTGGGAGAAACATGGCTTAAATTAGGTTTAATTAAACCTGTAGGCACTAGTATCACAGGAATTTAATAATTTCCTATGTGTGTATAATGCATACTGTAATATTTAATGAGAGATTCGCTCTACAAAGCTTTCTCTTCTCAAGGCAGATGTGCCATCGTTGATTATATCCTGTCCTCTAGGTCAAGCACAGACCTATGTAGTAATCACTTCTTGTAAATTATTTTCTTTTGCAAAATAAGCCTTTTGCAAGGTCTTGCCTCAGCAAGGTACTCATCTGGGATCTGTTGTCTTCATATTTCTTGTAAGTTGTCTGTTTTTGGAAAACAATGTAGAGAAGAGACTGACAGGAACTTTTTGGAAGAGGGAAGTATGAAAAAATNAAAAAAAAAAAAAAAAAAAAATTCCTGGAAGGAGCAGGAGACAAACAGAAGTTGGGCAGGGGTTTTAAGGAGGCATAATTTTGGAGATCAGAAAGTATAATATGTTTTCAGGATTGCTTGGTACTGCCCTTTACTTGAGCTGTTCCTGGGGGTATGTACTATCTGCTCAGTCTCCAGAAAAGATGCAAGTCAGCTGTGGGAATTTCTTCTTACTTCTTTGAAATAACTTCCAGTCCTTAGAGATTAAGAAAGAAATGCATCTAGTTTCAAGGCCAGGTGTTTGAAAGTGATGCATGTGTCTCTAATGGGAGTCTTTGAGAATTTAATTTTTAAAGCATACTGTTGTTTGAAAAAGTGCAGCTAAGCAACTGTTTTAACTGTGGAAATGGACACTAATAACTGTGATAAGTGGTGTGAGTAGAAAAGGGCATCTTTGGCATTTCTATTTTTCATTTTGCTCAGAATAACTGTTAGTCATCCGTGTGAGCAACTCTAACCAATTTAAGTTCACTAAATTTAGACTTCTGTAAAAACAAAGCAAAGAGGTCAAAAGATACTGTAGAGGTGGTAGATGACAGCAAAAGAATTTGTGATGGGTACTGTAGTACAGAGTTCTTAATTGTTCACCCCTCCCTCAAGGGATTTCTTAAAAAGTCGTATCACATATTAGCTGTGTATTATGCTCGCAAGTCCTGCTTCTTAGCCGCCTTTTTTTTTTTTTGTATCGTTTTGGGGCTTTGTTTTTAAGATTCAGGTCATGCCAGGTTGCCTTTGTAGAAATATTATAGTGGAATGAGTTCATTGGTTTTCTGAAAACTTTAGGTGACTAATTATTCTTGTAATTCACCCTTATGGAAAAGTCTTATTACTCCATTGTCTTATATGTCCTTACTTTCAAATGCTTGTATGTCTGGAATCCTTCCTTTATTGCTCTGGATACTCCTGAAAAATTTGGGGGGCGAGTGTCAGGTGAATAATGAACCAATGTGATTCTCAGCACATACCCAGTCATCTGAAAGAGAAGATGTGTAGACCAGAATCTTATTCCCTGGCTGCAGCAAGAGGGGCTTGAGGGTTTTTTTTTTTAGTAACTCTTTCTGACAAGAGTGTGTTGGAAAAGGTGCCAAGTGTTGACCTTGTTGCAGATATGGTTATGAATATTAGCGTTGTAAATTTAAAATCTAAAATTTACACCTGTCGAGTCTATTGTGCTTTGGAAATTGTATGGTCTGTACAGGCTCTCAGTCCTCAGTAGATCATTCAGTGCTATGGAATCCCAATCTTTTGTTAGATGGGTAAACATCAGCAAGGAGTATTTGCCTTGTATTGCTTTGTATGTAGTCTTCTGATCTCTATTGCAGTATGGCATCAGCAGTCCTTTAATTGTGGGACCTAGATGAAGTAAACAGGGTTGTCTCTGGCTTTCTTGTGTAGTCTCCCGAGTGTGGAGACGTTTGAGAATAATAATCCCAGGCTTTGGGGTATTGGTTTGCTTTGATTGGAGGCAGCATGTACCGTATGTTACACCTACCTGTCTCATTGAGAAAATGCTGAATGGACAAGGTAGTCCTAAGAAAGGGCTCTGATATTTTTCCCTTTTCTGTACTTAAGCTAAAAAATTATACCTTGGGAAAAAAAGGATATTGTTCAAAAGACTGAGTACCAACTTACAGTTCAGGCTGAGTAATAAAGGAAAGCTTGAAGAGGAATTTGATGCAAATCTAATATTTATGTATCGTCTGCTTTATAAGTGATTGATCTGTTGCCTTTTTTTTGACTTCCCACCATGTTTTTCCTTTTGTTTTCTTGTTTTTGTAGGCTGGGTTTGGCTATGGCTTGCCAATTTCTCGCCTGTATGCGAGGTACTTCCAAGGTGACCTTAAACTCTACTCAATGGAAGGCGTTGGTTCAGATGCTGTAATTTATTTGAAGGTATGAATTTGACCCTTTTATAAGCTAGTAATGCAGTGCAGTTTGATAGTTTTTAGCAGGCTGAATAAGTGAACTTTCTTTTCACTCTTCATCTTGCTTACAAATCTGTAATTGCTATCTTCATTATATTTTATCTAAATCAGTTAAACAGAATCCTAAAAGCAGAGGTTAGAAATGTTAACCTGGCACTAATACTACTTAACTTGTTTGATTATTTTAAATTTTTTTTCGGTCACCTATGTTGGATCTTTGCATTTTGTTAATCCGTCATAAGTGCTGAATTTGCAAAGAACTGTGTGATGAGAGATAACTTTGGTTACTACTTTTTGATTCCAAAAATTTTGACCAAAATAAAACTGAGAAGACTATTGACTTACTCTTGACTAGTACTTTTTTGTTGTTGTTCTTGACTTTTGTGCCATAGACTGTATTGATCCTGTTGTTACTTTTTGAGAGATCCCAGGCTCTTCAGGGGCTTAAGGTTGAAACTAACTGCTTGAATTTCATCAGGGAATTTAAAAGAATCCAGCATATAGCTCATGTGCAGGTCACTGGCTTAGTGTTGTCACTGTGCCTTGCTGTATGTAGTGAGTGAGTTGTGGAATCCTGTGCTAACTTTAGTTTCTGATGGGTTTAATGCTGTGCATATATGCGTGGAAGAAAAAGGTATGGTGTTTCTTAGAGGAAAAAGGCATGCTAATGGAACTAGAATGAACTAGATCAGTCCTCACAGGTCTGTGCGCTGACAGAGTCTGAGTTTTTAACCAAAACTTTTTTCTTGCTATTTTAAAGTGTTATTATTTTCTTTTAACTTTGACTATGACTAGTACTTTGACTGTGACTAGAATGATTAGTTAAAGCCAAAGTATTTTCAAAATAGTGTTGTGACATGTAACAAACACTTGAATAATTGAGACACTTGTTCGATACAGAAGTTGTGACTGTAGAAGTCCCCAGAGTATCATCTTGCTCTTGGTATCTCTAATTATATCTTACCATTGCTTTTGTTTTTCTGTAGGCCCTTTCAAGTGAATCATTTGAAAGACTTCCCGTTTTTAATAAGTCAGCATGGCGACACTACAAGACCACACCTGAAGCAGATGACTGGAGCAATCCTAGCAGTGAACCAAGGGATGCTTCTAAATATAAAGCTAATCGATAATTTGCCACCTTTTGTCTCTGTTGGAGATGGCCTCTGCATTCAGTATAAAGTCTCTGCTTTGTTCCAAAATCCTTCAGACCACAATAGCTAATTAATTCCAAACAAAGACCTAATCAGGGCATTGAAAAATAGTAAGAACAAAGTGATGATTGGGACTTTTAAAGGAAGGCACTAAGCACGTTTGGTATGTGAATCCTGTCTACTTCACCAGAATATGCTTGGTTGCTTCAGTCATGCATTGACAAAAGGGATTGCATTGTGATTGCACTTAAGAATACAATGTTGTAACAAAAAGATACTATTTGAAATGGCCAATTTTTATTCCAACATAAGGATTGGCAAGATGTGCAGAATCCCTTTAAATGGTGGATAGTATCTTGCACAGCAATATAGTATAAGAGAAAAATTCTAATGTAGTTAAACATATGCTTTGAAAATCCACTCTTTGCTGCATTTTATATTGCACAGTGTCACCTCTTACAGAAAATCCCTTTGAGCTCTTCAGATTTTGTATCTAATGAGCTTATAAATGCATAGTAATATAAAGGGTTGTGCAGCTTTAAACTGATGCTTTCCCCAAATTCCCAAATCCATTTGTCAAGTGCATACAAAAATTATGTTGTTATAAGACATTGGGATTTCCACTTCTTGGTATGCACCTTAATGATTTTCTTGACACGCAAACACAGAAATGCATTTCTATACACTTTTCCTTGTTTTGAGGAAAGATCATAAGTAGTTAGATCATTTTTCCATACAAGAAATTCTGTCAATACAGGGGCAGAGCATAATTTAATTTCATGTTTATTGCCTATCATTTTTGGGGGGTTGGTGAGGGAAGAGAAATGCTGAAAGGCCAGACAGCCAGTCATACAAATGAATTTGCCTTAAGAGTGTTGGTTGCTTGGAACCTGATTAGTTTAAAACCTGTAAATAGTTTGCAAAGTTATTTATATATTCAATGTCTGATTATAGTCTGGTAATCTGAATTTGTAGTGTATATAAAGATGTTGTACACCAGCTTTTGGAAATTGTCTTTGGTCTAAATACATGAAACTGGAAATATCGTAGAAACGGGAGGGACAAAACATAGCTGGTACTTGATTTAAGGAAAAAAAAAAAATCACAGAAAAAAAAGCTAAGTATTTTCCCCTTAAATTTATTGTAAGGGTTATTCCTGAGTATTAGGAAACTGTTTTTCACCAAGTCTTTGCCAAATACTGTTTCTGGTAATATGGCCTTTCAGAAAAAATTGTGAGGTTTAAAAGGTGATATCCTAGCCACGGGAATAAAGTAGATGAGTTGTAAGCAACTTTGTTGCACCCTCAGTTTCTCTTAGGTGTTTTGATATTTTTTTGAAAGATATTGCAGATTTTAGCATGGAAAAATGAAACTTGTTTACTAAAATTGGGGGGGGAACTGTCTGTTTTGTCTCCCAATATTTATTTTTATAGAGAACTGATCAGTTAGGTAAACAGGGAAATGCTGAGAAATTCCTAGATATTAAAAAATAAATCTTAGTTTGACTTAACGATAGTACTTTGCACTTACATAACACGTTTCATCAAAGGATTACAAAGTGCTTTGAGCAATAAGCTTCAAATAGCCCTGTTTCCAAAGAGTCGGAGTCCTTACCTTGCAAACCATTACTCTTACCTGTGGCCGTCGGTTCAAGAAGTTGTATGTGAATAGCTCATGAGGTTGCCGGGCTTGAGGTTCTGTGGGCTTCGCTACGCTGTACAGTTAAGTCACGTCGGAGCACCAGGTTGTTTTGACGCGCTCTCATACGTGTCTCTGCGGAGTGCTGCCGTGCTGCTCAGAGGCAGAGATACCAGGACGGCTGCTGAAGGCTGTCTGACTTGTTAGCTAGTAAGTGGTGCCCTTCTGAGCCAGCAGGTAGGAAGAAGGAGCGTGCTGATCCCAAACCAGACTCCTTTGACCCTGGCTTAGGGGATCTCTACGTGGCACGGTGAGGGTGTAATGCATGTGGCCTCCAGAGCAATAATTTCCCCCAGCTGCAGGCACTGCTGCAGAGAAGGCAAATTGCTATTCAAGCGATACAGCTATGCTGCTGGGGTGAAATCAGAGTAATAGTTTGACTGAAACACCAGTTGGAAGTCACATCTACTAAAATTTAGTCACTTAACTTCTGCCCTCACCCATAACTTCTTACTGTTTTTTAAATTAATTTCAAGTTGTGTATGTTTTCTGGTAATGGCAGAGGAGGGCTTGCTTCAAAATAGAAACATGTGATGAAACTAGTATTTTCCCAGTTGCGTGTGGTCAATTTCTCCTAGAATGTTATCTGAAACATTCCAAGGAATAAGATATTTTGTGTAAGAAGATGGGTTTCAGCTTTTGTTACAAATTGTATTTTGAAGTAGTAAATCCTGACCTGGTGCTTCTTTTTGACTGTCTTCTTATACACGAAGAGGAGAGGGAACAGAGAGAAAAGAAAGGATGCAGGCGTATTGAACTTGTTTTCATGAAGTGAATATGAACCAGGGAAGCCAATGACTGAAAGGTGAAGATACCGTGGAGAATGTTATGGTATATTAGTCATTTTGCTTCTTTATTCACAAAAACAAGTGGCTGACTTTCAGGACTGAAGTTGCTCTAGTACTTGAAAACTGAAGTCCCCTGAAATGGCACCTATTTCCAAGAACCCTGAGCATGTACAAACAGCTCAAAGCAGGAAGATAGAGCACAAGGAATGCATTTTCTTTCCGTTTCCCAAGGTCTGTCCATGGACATTATCGTCAATATGAGTGAGAAGTAACTTTTTTCCTCTCCAACCTTGTCTAGGCAGCCTGTGCTTTAGTGGAGATCCCAGGTATGCCATAAATTGTTCTTCACTCGTTGTCCTCATGCCGTGTTTCTGCGTTAGGGGTATTAGTCTGAAAATTGTTTCAGGAAACAACAGCAGCAGACTTTCGATTAGAAGAGAGTTTTTCAATGGGTATGCCTGAAAAATGAGGGTGGATGGGTTTTTAATATGGCTTGTTTAACTACAGATACTGATCTTTTTCAGTTACTTCTACCTTTGATTGGAGTCTGTTATAACCATTTGTTTTAGTATTTTGGGGCAGTTAATCCCAGACTTTCTGATGATATAAGGGTGGGGTTTTTTAATGGATTTCAGATGTGTGGCTTGCTAATGTTATTGCAACCTGCTTGTCTTGAGTTACAGGACACATAAATAGAAAAAATGTTTTCAGTGAAAATGCTTTGTATCTGTTGTGTTTAGTGATTAACAGAAACAAACTGAGCAAGAGATGTTTGCTCCTTGATTCTTCCTGAGAATTTACAAAGAACTTCTGTATGTCGTAGCGTAACAAATGGTTTAACTTTTTTGTCCACTGTGCATTTTTCTGGTGTATGTGTCTTGAACGTACTCTATTAATCCCCTGTCTAGTTTAATATTAACAGATACTGAAGTCTCTCCAAACCACATATATGTTTGTGCTCCTTGCTTTTCTAGGCTTTGTTTTGAGGCTAACAATGGGTCTTTGAGTCACCACTTGAGAAATTCTCATAAGATACTGAAATGCTGCTTTTACAACTCAAATGCACAGTCTTTGCTTCTGTACTTGTGTGACGACCTAGGATAGTGCTGAGGAGGTCTTTGTCCTGCTGCAGTTTGTGCTACCTCTTGGGCAGTGTTTAAAGCAGGTCCCTTGACACATGCTTAAAGAATATCAATATTAATTGTAGTGTTCTTGGAAAACCTGAGTTACTTTTTGGCTATATAAACTACACTTTATAACTCCAACTGGGTAACATACTTTTCTTCATCCTCAGTGGCATGTAGAATTTGCTTTGAAACAGCTGTTCACTTTCTCCAAAAAGTGACCAGGAGTGATTTTTCAGTGTAGTGCAATCTCCTGTTCACCTCCACCCAAACTTAGTGTTTAGGGTGAAATCTTGACCTCATTGACATGGAAGACATTTCCCCCCCCTGCCCCCTCACCTTTAATAAGCACTTCTAGATCCTTATGTGTTAGGTGCTGCAAAGTGGTCTTGATTGACACAAATAATTTTGTAGAAAACAGCCTAAATGTGTATTGTTACTACTTATCTTTTGAGGATAACCATGTCCAATTTGTGCGGTGTTCAGTTTCTTTGCATGTTTCCTCAGTTGCCATATAGACGCCGTGGTTTCCAATAGCTCTTCATCTCCTCTTCCTGACAAACTCACCTGCCTATGAATTAATATATATAAACGTGTTTTTGCATAACTTAAGAGAATATGATGGCAAATGACAGAACGATGTATTACTGAGTTAAAAGGCGAGTTTATTCACAAATGAGGAACATAGTTATAAATTGTGTAGCGACTTCAGGGCTGAATCTTGCAAATACTTGCACAAGTAACACTGTATGAGAGTAGTCCCACTTAAATGAATCTGTTCTCAGGATCAGGACTTAAGCTGTTGACATTAATTTGAAGCAATGGAGATTTGTGTAACTGAAGTGGCTTTCGAATTAAAAATAAATAAGAAAATGTAAAGTTCACGTGCTTTAATTGCAGTATTATGTTGCCTTAAAAGGTCTTGGAAATTGGCATAAAGAACTTGTTTCTTAAATCTAGAGAATTTTTTTTATGTAGTATCAGTAGGATTGATGTGTTTGTGATAATTCTGACATTGTCAAACTAGTATTCATTCCTTTATTAAAATTTTTCCTTTGAATTAAATACTGCCGAGAGGTGCCAGATTGACAGTCCTTTGAAATTCATACCCTCTGTCTGTGGATGGTACCAGGCAATGGCAGGGCATGTTTCCAAGTGGTGCGCTGTTACTGCTCTCAGCTGTCCAGCAAGGACTGTGCTTATGTGAGGCACCTGCTAGCTGTTTCACACTTGCCATCTCTGATGAGCTGTTAAGGGTGTGCTAAACTTGGGTTGGGGTTTACGATGGGAGTTTCTGACGTGGGTGGACATCAAGTCAGTTTGTTCCCCACATCAGTTATGGGACAGAAGTCTCACTGGTGAGCTGGCCTGCGTTGCATCTGGCATCCAAGAGGGAAAGATGTCTCATGTTGCCTTTCCTCTGAGGTGGCATCGTCTGAATCAACTGCACCTATAATGAAGTATGGGAAGCTAATTTTTCATGAGATTACTTGATGTTTAAAATTTAATTTTGAGTCTTCTGTAACTTGTGTTGGATTTGTTTCTAGTCCAATACCCATAGTTTGTGTATACTCTTATTTTCCTTTTTTCTTTCCATTGCTGACAAATAAAAATATGTAAAAACTACATGATGAAATTTTTAGGGGACTGATTTGGTTTCACACACTATGGAGCTTAGTTTGTGATTTGGCAGCCCAAGGTCAACTTCACACTTGCCTACAGAGGGACCCTTTCAGAGAGCTGCAGTTGGGAGCTCAGAGTAATGGTATAGATAAGTGGTTTTCTTGCCTGTTTTGTCACAAAGCAGTTTGAAATCTTCCATGGAAACATACATTTGAGTGTTTCCATGTCCATCTCCCCCCCACCCCGAGATTGATTCCTAATATCTCAAGCATAATTTATTATTTGTCAAGTTTGTTCTAGAACTATATATAAATGCAATTGATTCTGTATTGTATTACTCTGAATTTTCAGGTACATTTAATCTGATCTGGTTTGTATCAGATTGCCAGGTAGATTTTTAGACTTTAAAACCTCTAATGCCTTTCATAAGTATGTTTTATTCCTGTCAGATATGAGTCTTTATCAAATGCTTATTTTCACAAGAAACTCTAGTTTTCATTCTGAAGTTACCTTTCAGTGATTCTTGTGGTGCAAGACTTTGTTTTTAAAAAAATACTCTAAAGTATTTTGGGATAAAACTTAATTTTCTTTTCTGTATTCTGAGAAACTTGGGTTAACCTAGTGACTCTTTCTTTACTCTTTTTAACCAGCATTCCTTGCTCCTTTCTCAGAACACTGAAGTAAGAAAAGTTCAGGCCTCTTGCCTAGAAACTGCTGTTTCTGAATAACTGCCTAAAATAGAAGGCCTCTGGCAATGAACCCCAAATTCTCCTTTTCTCACTTTCATAGAGAAATCCAGAAGCAGTTGTAGTTTAAGAGCATTAAGTCAAAACAATTACAAATTAAACTTATTTGGTGACTGAGAACTTGGCCATTTGAAAATATGAAGTAATATTTTAAAAAATTAGTTTTGTTTCATATTCTCCAAATTTGTGGTTTTGAGGGAACACCCGGGTTTATAAGCAGAAAAGGTGGAAGCATTGGCAAAACATGTAAGAGCTGAATTAGAGTTTTGGTGCCATCCGTACACAACGTATGTTTCAAATCTGGCTGAAATGCAGCCAGGCTGTTGTGGTTTCACTAACCATTTTGTTATATAAGTGTATCGGGTTTCTTTCCTTTGGTTTTATATCCCTCACTGTTGATCAAGACATAATAATTTATTGCTTTAATAATGTATTGTTTTAATATATCAATGCAAGTAACATAAGGGAGTATTTAAGCCCTTGAATCATCACTGTTACTGTGGTAGCGGCAGCAGAGCTTCGCAGCACTTCAGACTGCTGGTTTGCAGAAGTACGGGATTTGGAGGGACGAAATTCAGTGAGATGCTGAAGGCAGGGAGTGAGGTACCCATCTGGGCAGTGCTGACCCTTCCTCTGAAGCGAATAGAGATGAAGCCTACCGTTTTAGCCACTTCCTAATATTTCTGTGGAGTATGACGTTTCCTTTAATGTTCAATATTATTAAGGATTGCCTCCAGTTCACCCTCACTGCTTGGAGTTTTTGATTTCCTGACACGGAAGCAGCAGAAGCTCCTACAGCAGTTTAGAACCAAAAGTCAGTTATTGGGGATTTCTGAAACTCTGGTATCCGATTGTTGTGGGTACGTCAGCACAGTTTGTCACCGCACATTGTTTTCTTTGAAGCATATGAGCAGCTTTCAGGTTTGGTTTTTTTCTGCTGCATAAATCTCCCTAAAGCTGAAGTTTCTTGGATTATTCTCGACATCTGAAATACCTGTTATAAAATAACACCCAAGGCTTCTACCTTGAAATTTCTTCAGCTTTCCATAAAGTTTTGTATGCATTCATAACTTATTCAAGAAAATGAAAAAAACAAAGTTTCTTACCAAGCAATTCCAGAGCAGGAAGATGCCTGGAGACCCAGCTTGCTTGACTCATTGTCTTTCTTATTACTTAATAAATGAGGCTCCAGATGGTCAGAATTTTGCTAGAACTGAGATCATTTTCTTTCAGATGAAGAATGTATTTTAAAACTTCAGATGAGAAGAAATCTGTGTGTTGTACTTTCTCACTGTGTACCATTTGCCACGATGGGATATTCACAGGAGCTGAGTGGTTAATTAAGTAGCTCAAAATTGCAAAATCTGTCAGCATGTACCACATAGTATTTGAGAGTGGCTGTCTGTAGAATATGAAGCAACTAGTTGCAGGAGCAGCAGTATAATTAAGATTTATGGCTCTAGGACACAGGCTTATGTGGGAGAACAAATTGTAATAAGGGATCAGTCTCTCGTTATACAATTTGTGCCTTTTTTAGACTGTTGTCTCCTCACTTGGTGCTTAAATCTGTTACTTTTGGTAAAAAGAGAAGTCTTGCAGTAGGCAATTTTTTAAATGAAGTCAGGCATACAAAACATGCCAGGCATGCTTAATGATAAAAATTAAACTTTTTTTTTGTCAAATTAGTTTATATTCATCATCTAACCCTGAGGCTGTCTTTACTTTAAGCTTTCGTACCATCTCCTGTAGTAGTAAGAGTAACATTAAGTGAATGTAATAAACAATGCCTGCTGTATTTTGTCTAAGAGCATCAGACATTCAGAAAACTTGCTACAGCAATCTGAAAACCCTTCTCCACCTATTGATTTGGATAATTTTTTGTCTTTGGCCCAAAGTATCCCCCTTTGTGTCTCCTAGTCCAAAGGCAGCAGGCATGTCGCTTTGCTTCTACTAGCGTGCAACTAGGAGACGTGATTTGAAAGTTGTAAGACTATTTTCTTTCTTGATCTGCCACTGTGGATTCTTTTCTTGAAATTAATAAATGAGCGGGCCTCTGTAAATACACTTCATTTTTTCAGAAGAAAGCTTCAGTTCTGCCAGTTTGCGAGGTCACATGTTGATCTGTGCTTTGGTATTAGAAACCTTCCAAAGGACAGCTTCGTTACAATTCCCTTGCGGTTGTGCAAACTGATGCCAGCTTGCACTGTCGTGAGGCCATCCTCGCAGGCTTGAGGTTGTTGGTGGTGTGTGTGGCTTCTGCTGGGCTTTCTGTGAGCACCTTCCTTGCCTGTTTCGCTTCGCTCTTTATTCTTTTGATAACAAATCTCTTTGTAGACATAAGAATACTTGGTATAATCCTTGGGGCTGTGGAGGACCAACACTTCAGGCATAGTTAGGTTTGCATTCGGGTAAAGGAACCTGGGCTTTTGTGGGTGTGTGTGTTGTGGCTGTGCGGTCCTTTCTATGTCTCTAGATGTTGGTGAACTAAAGGTCAAGTTTTACCACTGGGGAAACAATATTCATTCCTTTATTTTCAGATATGAGTGTCCGTTGTCAGTATGATGCAGTATGCTTGAAAACCGCCTGCTACGTTATGCACTAAGTAGAATGGCCACGTCCTGTACATTATAATGTACAAGTTTTAACAGCTTTACAAAATACTTTGCAAATAGGCATTTGTGATGGGTGAAGGAGGTTGCAGTTACGCTTTGTTCCAATATATTTAAATACATTTTGTCTTGCTGTTACTCTGTGCGCTTAATGATGGAGAATGCCGGCTTGCTAAACATCCTGGTTCACAGCAAGAGAGCTGAAGTTTCTAGATTTTTAATGGCATATGAAGGTATTTTATCAAAGTGTTTGATACACAACTATCAGTGCTCAAATATAATTAATCTCTAACTTTTTGTTTCTCGATAAATAGTTGAACAGTTGGGTAAAACATGCAAAATTATCACCTTGAGCACTTCCCTGTAGATACAATTTCATTCAGTTAATGGGCGAAGTCAGTTCTATGGATGGCACGGCAGTACCACCACTCTTTGCATAATGGCCAACTGTTTTTTAATTAGCTTCTATATAGTATATCTCTGTTTTTAATGACAACTTGACTTGAATTCCCAGAAACTGGAAGCCAAAAGGTGTCAGAGTAGAGGTGCTTGACCTCATGGCATTAATTTTTCTTGCATTTCTTTAAAAGACACAGACTATGAGTTTGTTGGTGATTTCTGACAGTTCTCCATGTTCTCTGTGTGTCTGTGATACAAGTNATAGGATATGCATTATGTAGTTTTCTCTTTGCATGTGAACAGTATGAATATTTAAAATGTCCTTTTTCTTCTTTTCTGGAATAAATGCACTCATTTGGGAGAGGCCTTTCAGATGACCAAATCAAAAAAAAAACCACCAACCCAACCAAACCAGAAACTTTCTCTGAGGGATAGTTTCATACTTTGTTTTGGCATTTGGCAGTGCAAACTGAGGACACTGTTAAAAATGAAACTCGTTAGCTTTTAATCTGATGATACAAGGTATCTTAAGCATTAGTTTTGAAATGAAAAAGCTAAAACCTAGTGTGCTGTGTAGTACATTAAAATAATGCAACCCTGTTGGTATTCAAAGCTAGTCACTTGTAATGAGCAGGTTATAATTAATCTACTTTTCCTAAGTGGATGATGGCTTTGCAGTTCACAGTTACTTTATTTTATGGAAAACCAGGGTTTGTTTGTAGGGAAATATGATTAGAGAATGATAGAATAGGGTTTAAAAGTACCACAGTGTGCTGAAGAGACCGTAATGTATCGTAACAAAGCTGTTTCTAGAATCTGAAATATGTGTGAGACTTGAAGTGTGCGTGCAGCCTGGGCAGTGCCGCCGTGTGGGATTTCCCCTTTCACTGTTCTTGCCTTGTATGCTTAAGCACAGGAATATTGTTTTGAGATAATGGACCATTTTCTTCTTGATTAGTCCAGTTGAACATTAAAAAAAAAAAAATTATTGCTGGGATTTGTAAATGTGAAAACTGTGCCTTGCAACTCTATTTTCACATGTTTCCCACAGTCATTTAAAAACAAAAAAGCCAAAAAAATCTTTAGATTTCTGGATCCTGAGCTCTCCCTTGCCGGAGGTTTTGTTTGCACCCTTTCTGCAAGCGGAAGTCGATCACGGGGATTTAGGGTTTACTGCTGTGTTTGATCCCTTAGGACCAAGCTCATGGGCCAGGTACCGAGGCAGCACCTGCCGGCCCTGACGAGCTGCTTCGAGCCTGTGGGCTCATGGCTGCACAGGAGGAGCGAGTCGGGGTCTGGGCACTGGGCCGTAGCTGGAGACAGGTCGGTTCGCCTGCCCTCGCAGGCGTCTTTCTCAGCACGAGCTCTGCTGCGCCAGCACGCGCGTCCTCTGTAGGTCAGGGAATTTTGGGTTGCTTTAAAAAGGGAGAATCCTGGTTCTTTCCCGTGCACTTGTTGAAGTCACAGTGAATGGCAGAGAAACAGGCAGAGTAGGGGTTTGGGGGTGTCCCCCCCCTTTAGATGCGTGTCTGGGATCCTCCAGGTATTTTACTGCTGTGCTGTGGTTATTTAACATACTTTGCTGGGCAGCAAAAGGAATCCCCCCCTGCCCTATGGAGATGAGACTTATCCGGAACCTAAATGTAAATGGAAAGCTGAGCTACCAAAATGATGAGAGGAAAATGTTGTAAGTAGTCAGATCCTGATGACTCCACAGAGGTCAATTATTTTATATGTAGCACAGACCATGAAGTATTACCAGAGAAATTTGGGATCAAGCCCTGTAATCTTTCAATCCTTTGAGGGGACAGTTGTCTTTTTGTAGGTTGAAACTGCCTTTTGAGAAGGGTTAAAGGAGAGGATCCTTCCAAAGGCATAATTTCCTCCTTAAATATGTTTTGCCCATTTGTCTTCAGATTATATTTTGCCGCATTCCAGTATATAGAGCAGCCTCTTGCGTTTGTGTGAAAGGCAAAACTGCCGTACTTGGCTTACAAACTGGCTGTTTCTCATTGAAGGAGGGATGGGTGCTGCAGGAGAGAGTATCTAAAAAGGGATGGAGATACCAAATGTGAAAGAACTGCTTGAACTGAAGAAAGGTATTGGCCCATGACTAACTTCTGGGCTAGGGGAATTCAAGCCTTTTATTTGAGGAACTGGTTTTAACGTGGGAGTGCACTGCACGCAGCTGGGAGATCCAGCAGAGTCACTTTTCACAGGAAGAGCCTCAGTTGTTGCTGAAGTCCCACGTTCCCCAATTAGCATGGCAAAAATGCATTTCCAAAGGCTTTCAGCTATTTTTATTTTGTTCTGTATCTGTTTCCTCTCCCTCACAGGCAGAGCTGTGAGACAGTGGCCTTGATTTCCATTCGGATTAGAAATGCTTAATGCTGCCCTTCCTTGGGCACACCAGGGAAGGGTCTTCCGTCCAGAACAAGATCCCTCTGGGGAACACGCATTGTATTTTGAGAGGGGAAAAAATCTCTCTTCAAAATAATATCAGAAGAGGAGTTGTTAAGATAGCCTGCTGCCTGAAAGGGTCTCCACACAAGAGGCAAAGCCCTAGGTCCATTTTCTGGTCCATTTTCAGCTCTTAGGAGGAGGTCAGAGGTCGTCTGCACCAGACTCAAGTGAAACTGCTGCTTAATTATGTCCTATCATATAGGACTCTTTTCCCATGATGGTTTATTATTACCCTTTTTTTACAAGCAAATTTGACGTAATGTCAAACCCTTTGTTCCTGCTGAGCTGAGTTGATGGGCCTGGTGTTGATTCAGGGGACCTGCTTGTTCCCGAGGGGGTTTGCCCCGCACGCAAACAAGAATCTCCTCTGACCTCAGGCTGGGCTGAACATGGTGTGTGCTCAGGGGGATGCGGCACTGGGGACCCACCAGACGGCGTCCATTGGCAGAAGTCATTCTCCTGAGACTTAGGAGTGGAAGAGCAAGGATTGCGGTTGAGGAAGCAAAGCCCACAACATGTGCCACGGGGAATTTAAACAGTTTCGCCTTGTTTAGCGAAGGCTTTGGAGTGGGGAAGCAAGTAAAGGATCTGCCACTGATGTTGGACTGGAGCTGTTTTACAGTCATCTTGTAGTTACTTCTGCAGTGTATGTCTATGGTCGCCAGTTGAGCAAGGCGTGACACCTGTCCTGCCTGCAGGCCAAAATCACCTCTGCCTTTCCAGGGGGAGAGAAGGGGGAAGCGAACAGGGTAATTTCCAGTGGGATGACTTATAGATGTAAAAGGGAAAGCAGCAGCAGCACTCAGGAGAGAGCAGGATGGGCAACGCTAGGGATTTATTACAGCCGTATCCTTGATAAATGGTCCTAGCTCCGAGCCGGTCCCCTTAGGAAGTTGGGATTCCTCTGCAGTTTTCCTGTACCTTTATTTGAAATGCCTATTTCCTGGTGTTGACTTTGTCCAGCTTCCAGCTGTCAGTAGTGCTTTGTGCTGTTCTAAATATTTTCTTTCTCTTAAGAATTATGTCCCTACAATATCTGGAAATAATTTTAATATACACACAAAATTATAATCTGTTTTTTTAAAATGTTTGATTTATCTTTCTTGAGTCTTTTGAGTTAAATCATCCCTGTGAGTGAGCTTACACAATGTTGTATTTCATGCCTAAATGATGGAAGAATTTAAACCTAAGGGAAATACTGTAGACGTTTCACAAGCGCTGGCACGAGAGCTCTGCCTCATACTGCAGAAAATTCTCTGCTGCTTCAACGACATTTCAAATATTCTCCTACCTGTTTCATCATGAGCTCATATGAATTTACAGTGGGGACTTTCTGACCACCTCCCGTCGTGCTCTTTGCTCGTGTTTTCAGGGTTTCTATGGTGCAATGAAACACCAGTTATACAACTAAAAATGCTTTGCAGTTCGTACCACTGGATTTAAAGTTTGTCTAATGCAGTGCTTGTTTGCAGGGGAGGGAGCAGCTACCACAGCTTCTTGTGCTGCAGCTCTTGTTTTGTGTCACCTTGCCGGGGAGAACCCAACTCAGTGATGGCCCATGTTGTCCCTGGGTTTAGCTGTGGCCTGAACAAGGCTCCCTGTTGTCCCTTCCCAGAGCGCTGTCAGCAGCGCAGGTGTATGTGCGTGCAGAACCGGCACCTAAAAGGCAGTGAGATCGTGGCAGGCGTCAGTCAGACGTGGTCCCTCTCCGTGGGGCTGTGGAGGCAGCACAGTGGCAGAAGAGAAGCGGGACTGTGGACGGGCTGACTTTCCCAGTGCTGGGAGCATACGAGGACGTCTCATGTACCTCCCAAGTGATGCAAGACACTGCTCAAAACAGCCCCAAATCCATCTTAAGTGATAAAGCTTGTATTACCAAGGACATTTTTGGTGTGGATCCTGTGCCTTTAAATAGTTTCTCTGCCATGCCAAGCGACTTTGAAATTTGTTCTTATTCTGCAGTTAAAAATACCTTAGCTGGGAAGCCCTAAGTCCCCGCCTGCTGGCTCAGCTTCTCCCTGCCTGAGGCAGGACTGACAAGAAATAAATAATTTAAAAAAAAGTAAATCTTTTCTACAGCTGCTGCAGTAATAATTTCTTTCTTACAGAAAGGACAACAGGGAAAGAGCGCAGCAGGAACATTCAGGCATCAGACTGTCTTAGCTGGAGGAAGAGTAAAGTTCGAAGGCCGCTGTCAGGAGTTGTCTCGGGGGCTAATGTTTGCTGCTGCAGTTTTAACATAAATCTGGCACAGCTGCAGACCACATTGGCACACACAGGAGCATCGCTGCTGCTGCTGCTGGGGACAGTTTTCAGAAGCAGAACCAGGATGGCTTCAAAAGCACTGCCTCTTTCTTCCACTTAGAAGTAAGACTTAAAATGAAGTAAGAATTAAAATAGTGGCTCCTGATTCCGCTGCGCTGGGGCAGAGGGCAAGGGAGGTCTCAGACTTGCTGGTGTCTAATGCTGCGCCGTGCCATCTTGAGGCAGCATTTCCCCACCTTCACCTTGCAGCAATAAAAATGTGAGTGCAGGCAAGCAGAGGTGATCCCATCAGAGCAGAGAGCAGCAGTAGTAGCTCGAGCAGCA
Organism: Anarhynchus alexandrinus; assembly: GCA_008711295.1. Taxonomy (NCBI): domain Eukaryota; kingdom Metazoa; phylum Chordata; class Aves; order Charadriiformes; family Charadriidae; genus Anarhynchus; species Anarhynchus alexandrinus. The sequence continues at coordinate 2,368,059 of VUYV01000018.1, read as the reverse complement.
GGATTTGGGGCAGGGTGGGGAGGCTGCTCTAGTGGCATTTGCGGGGTCGTAAAGCTCTGGGGTACAAAGGATGGGGATGACAAGCACTGGGCTATCGGGCGGGCTATGCCAGGCGTTGTATTTATGTGTCAAAAGGTGCTATAAATGAAGGTGAGAGGCAGCAGTATCTGTTGTACACCATTTATTTTTCATGTGGAGCTTGGCTGATAAATAGGACTGAATTAAAGCAACACTCATGAAAAATAAAACCCAACCATGACTCAGAAGTGCAAAATTGCCCTCTACGTGTCCAGAGGCAATGAGGTTCTGGTTTGCTGGAGACAGCACATGGATATTGGTGTCTGTACCAGCAGGCCAAAGGCTTCAGCTTATTGATATCCTAAACGCGAAAGGTCGTCTGGTACAGTGTATGGCTTTGTCACTGGATAGCCACCTGTGGCTCTGAGATACAGCTTCTGTTAAGAAGAGATCACTGGTGAGTTTTTCTCCAGTTCCCACTTACAAGTTGTGGTGCTGTCTTCCACTCAAACCACTGAACAAGGGCTGATGAACAGTAAGTGCAATGAAATTAAAACAAAAAAACCAAACGGTAAAAGCCAAGGACAACAAAAACCTGCCCACCTCCATTGCATTTGGACATGGCTCGTTGTATAAACAGCACCAGTAGAGAGCAGACGGTTCCCATGGTGGAGGAGTGGTTTGTGATGGGAAGACCTAAAAGACTTGCAAAGGATCAGAAAAACTAACGAGTGCAACCCAGGTATGAAATTACAGTAACAGGTTGCCTAAGGCTGAGAAAGGTCTTAATTGCATCGTCCCATCGGGCGCACAGCTGGCGGCAGCTGAACCAGCTGTGGCTCTCCCCTTGCACTTGCTAGTGAAAGCGGCAGTTCACCCCGTTCCCTGCTCATCTTTTTGCAGCTCTGTGAAGAAGGAACTAGCTTGACTCCAGAGGACAAAGCATGCCACAAGATATGTACTCAGTTTTGTCATAGTTGAAGCGTCTGGCAAAGTGTTCCTCATAGTGGGGAATGGATGAAACCTGTAGGGAATGAAGAGCACGGGGCTAATTTGGTGCCTGGTATGAGGGTCTGTAATTTACCTGCCTGGTAAGGTATCTGGAAGGGAAGGAGTTGAAAGGAGTTTACCTACTAAGTCACTCGGTGAGGTAAGGACGGTAGCCTGGGGGGGACTGCTGCCAGCAGGTACTACCCCCATGTGCTCAGGCACTCGGGCGTCTTGTTCCGTCAGCTCTTTCCAAGAGGGAAGCTCAGAGCCTTCCCTCTCCCAGTGTTTCCTGTGCTGCCTGTGCAGGGAACCAGCACAGCGCTGACTGGTGCTGCCCGCAGCAGGCTGCCTGTCCTGATGGCTTTGCAACTCCAGGCAGCAGCGGCACAGTGGCAATTTTGCCGCTACGACCCTCTTCCCGGGCTGCCTGAGGTCTGTGGCTGGCAGGCTGCCGGTGGGACAGGCGGGCGGTGGCACCTTGCTGGCCTGGTACCAAAGCTGGTGTTGGGCTGGAGAGCCTCAAACATGCTCGTGCCAGGCAAACCCCGAAGCAAAATCGCATCGTTGGTTCGCAGACCTACCGCAGCGCTGTGGGCTGGGTGTTCCCTGCGGTTTTCCACGCTGTGGGGCAGGGCAGCCCCAGGGGGCTGCGGGTCCCCCCTGGTCAGAAATCCTGCAAGTTTACAGCCACCTCACTAGGTGCCTACCGACGCACTGAACGGTGGAGCCGTCCTTTCCTTTGCCAAGCTGGAAGGAAATTGGCTAGTGCATCAGGGGGTGGGGAAAGCTTCACTCGTGCTACCCTTTCTGTGGTTCTGCTTGGGGCTCTACAGGGGTCATAGACGGAAAAAGAAAATCCCCAACTTAATCCTGTTTAAAAGGTTTCAGTTGTTTTTTCAAACTTTTTCTCCACATTAGGGTACAGGAATGGCCTCGGGACCCCTGTGGGAGCAGGGTGTCTGTGAAAACATCTTGTTCAGAGTTTGAGAAATTTGTTTAACCAGCTGAGTAGCATGTGAGGACAGCAGCACCGTTGTGCTGTGTTGTTTGGCAATTCCTAGCTGGGTGCACCAGGATTTCCTAGGAGGCCGCGTCTCGAGGCCTTGGGATCCCACGTGTGTTTTTATAGAATTTACCAGTAAAAAATCACCAATGTCTTCAGACTATTTCCTACAACACCATATTCCAGCTGGGGCTGTCTTTTCATTGACTTTCTTGCCTCCAAAGTGCAAAGCCAGGGAGCAAAACAGAAGTTATCAGGTAGCTGTTCAGGCACTGGGAACATGGAGAGCGATTTGATAAAGCAAATACAGCCTGACTCTTTACATACGCCCCGTAGAGAGGCTTGGTCAACAAGCAGCATTCAATAGCTTGAATATATTAAATGGATTTCCACCAACTCAACAGGAGAGCTCTCCATTTCACTGGAATGGTTTGGGGTCTGGGGCAGATTTCATTCAAATGGGGGGGGGGGAGGTAAAATTTTATTTCCCATTTCTAAATGTATTTGCTGCAGCAATGCCATTCCTTCACGTGCCAGAAGAGCTCAGGGTTAGCAGGGTCCAGTACAACTGCATATTCTCCATCCACAGGCTGCAGCCGACGCTTGCCTGTGTGCTGGGTCCGGATGGGGAGCCGACCAGGCTCCTCCCGCCAGCCCTACCTGCTGCAGAGCTCCCCGCCAGCCTGGCCTGGCCGCAGCAGCCGTAAGCAGCAACGCATGGACAGGAACTTGCACAAAGGTGTTATGTTTTTCCGTCAGTCCCCGGTACCGTGTCTGGCAAGCACTGCTGGCCGGGCCTCCAGGCACAGCGAGAGAGCGGGGATGGGATAAGCTCTTCCTGAGATCTCCCTTGCTGTGCTCCAGTCCGTTTTTGACATCTTCTCCCAGAGCACGTTCCTTGCTGTCAGAGATACCCCTGATGTTCCTCACGCTTCTCCCCATCCAGTGGTTGAGTTCATCGCTTGTTCTTCTGTCTCATGGTTAAAAAAATATATCTTTATTTTACTTTTCATCCTCGTCTCCCTCGCTCATGCTGCTGAGGGAGGCAGAGGCAGCTTTTGGAGAAGAGGGAGGGGAGGCTTTATTGAAGACCCAGGGTGGGGATGGAGAACGGGATGGAGAGCGGCCTCGCGTGGGACTGCTGTTTGGGCTCTGCCGGGGAGAAAACGCCTGGAGCATTCGTCCGCTCCGTTCCTGGAACATTTGCTTCTGCAAAAGCAAAGCGAAAAGATGCTCTTTGAGTAATGCACAGCAGGGAAGGTATGTCTGTGGGCAGACAGGGGCTGCCCTGCACTGCGCCTCTCACCTGGGGAGAGAGCACAGAGACAGAGGCAGACTTCCGCTCTGAAGCGTGGCCAGTGCAGCCCGCACTTAGCCTTTGCATCTTCTACTGTGCTCCTGATAACCCTGATAACATAACTCCTGATAACCTGATAACATGACAAGGATTTTGCTGAGATCCTCATGCACCCCTAGTTTGAGAATACTGTGTGTATTGTCCTAAGCCAGCTAGGGGGAACTCCCTTTGGATTGTTTGTATGTGTTGGTCACACTGTCTCAAAAAGTCAGTTTTCTGCCTGAACTCCCCATGTTCCTTGTTCCCAGGACGTTCTCCTTTAAGCGTGCCGGCATGGACCACCCGCCTCCTGCTGAGCTTCCTGACTAGCGCAGCCTTTCTTCCTCCTCCCCTTCTCCAGCCACCTGGAGCATGCACTGCCCAAACCTTTAAAATGGGGGTGGGAATGTCAGAATTCAGGTGTCTGTTGAAAAGAGAAACACATGCAGGCTCTATGTTCTGCTTTGGGATTTATTGTCATTTTTGCTTTGTAAAGCTGAGTGGATGCCTGCCAGAGCTGGTGGGGTGGAAGAGCCCACCTTTTCAGTCAAGCAATCATCTGCTACGCTAAGGCATATGCTGCTACTTGTTAGCACCTATGTGGTCTTGCGTTAGGCTGCCGGGCTGGGTTACAGGAGATCTGGCACGTCCTGCGCAGCTGCTGCAGGCTTCATGTGGAAAATGCCAAATGCGAGTGTCTTGCTGCTCCTTCTGGGGATGGGGAACAAGAAGTCTCAACCTTGGCTGAAGTACTGGGGGTCAGATCGTAGGTGATGCTCGGCTGGAATGGAAGAGCCAGTCCAGACAAAGTTATGCTGCTGCCTGGGTCTGAGAGCAAAATACTTCAGAATGTGTTCTGGGTTTGCCTGCTCGGGCAGCTGCAGTCCACAGATTTTCTCAGCTTGATTTTTTTATTTTGTTCCTCCTCCCCTTCCCCCTGCAGCGACTCTGCTCTGTGATGACCTTCCTCCCAGCCAAGGAGCATGTGGCTGCCCATCTTGCTCTTCCTCCCCCTCTTTGAAACTCAGTACTCCCTGCCAGCGGAGGGACAGATGCTAGGTTTTCCTATCATGTTTCTGGTGTCTGCTAATCCTGGGGGTTAACGATCGAGCAGAAATACTAAACTTAACTGTTCCTCTGTGAGCTTCCTCACCCAATTTATATCTTTATCACATTGGCCTTGATTAACTTAGTTTTAGAGCCTGGATATTGCTGCAGTGCAGAATGACAGAACAGTTCCTGTCTGGAGCCGCGCTTAGCCATGCTCTCATGCATAAAGACCCACGGTGAATAACCTGCACTGCTGCTAGGTCCAAAATACTCCAGACTTCCTAAAATCTCAACAGTTAGCAGATGGTGGTTGTTCCTGATAAATGATGCCAGGAAGCATTCGGATGGGGGAGGGTTTCTGCTGCTGAGAGCTGTGAGGATGTCACTGGGGCTGGCAAAGCCCCGGAGCCTCTTGAAATTCAGTGGTAGGAGTGCAAAATTTTTCTTTAGATCACAGAAACTGAGGTTGTGTTGGCATAACTTAGTCTGTTTCATCCTCTCACTGAAGACAACCCCCAACAAAAAAAAAATAAATGTTTGATATGAAATATCTTTTTCCTGGGCAAGCAAAATACTGTGGCTCCCTCCTGCTCCTGGTGCCTTACCAGCCACCTCAAAAAGATCAGCGACATTGCGCTGCTTCATGGTGGTGTGGTATGGGTGCTGGGGGAGATAAAAGTCTGGTATCCCATGTGGCAGCGGGTACATGACTCTTCCTTGGGCCACATGGGCCAGGGATGGAAAGGAGCGCCCCACCTTTCTCCTGAGGCTCTCAGCCAGGCTGTAGGACACCTGCTTCAGCAGAGAGTTTGTTGCTTGAACAAGCTGGTGCAGTCACACCTTCAGCAGGGTAAGTGCCCACCCAGTCCAGATTGCCTCCTGCATTAGTGCTTTAGCCACCAGGTTGCTGGCTAAAACCAAAACTACCACAGGAGGAGGTAGTGTAATTCATCTGCCCCCAGAATGACCCCAGAATGATGTGCCCTTCGCAGGCAAGGTCTTCCTAATGGGGGAGTGCTCCTCAGGCACTGGGTGCTGAAGAAGTAGGACAAGTGTTAATAGCTTCCTTGGAGTGTCAGAGGGTTCGACAAGGCTTGGGCTCTGGACCTTTAACAGGGGCAGGAAAAGAATTTCAAAGCCTTGGTTCAAGCAAATTCAGGTACACCCAACTAGTTTAGGAAGATAATGCTTTGCTTTTGGCACACTTGCTACTGGGCAAAAACATTTTACCTATTTCTGAATTTTATTGCCCACATGTTGATACTCCTTTGCTTTACAAAACAAATGCCAGTTGGGCATTACGGTGGACTGCTGCTTTCTGCAGACTTTCATGGCCATGCTGAGGTCCAGGCTGCGGACACACAGTGTGACCTAAACACCGGCCCCAGGTTCTAATTGCAACCTGTAAGATTTATGCAGCCATTTTCCAGCGCAGCCATCCCCCACTCCCTCTGTGCACCAAGTAGAGGAAAACGGGCCCTTTGGAGGGACACCTCGTCTCCTCCCAGAGGGGACTGGCACGGAAACCCTGCCCTGTGAGGCTTGCTTTCTGAAGTGAGCTGCCTGCTCCTCCATGTCAGAGGAGGTGGAACGAAGCCCACTGGTTTCCACATCTGTGGAACAGCATCCCTACCATTAGGGCCTCTCTGCCAGGCTGCACGGTGCTCCTCTCTCAAGCCAGGACAAAAGTTTCACGCCACATTAATTGTTGTTTCTGACACCTCTCTGACTATCTCGCAGAAGAAATACATACAGGGGATTGCACAGGTGGGCAAAATTGGCAATGAATTATAGACATCTTGACATTTGAAAACTGACATTTTGACCTTTTTCACAAACAGGCATTTTTTTGTGGGTTACATAGCCCTTACTTTTAGAAAATTGATGCTAGCATAAAGTGTATTATAATAATTATTTGTGAAATAATAATAGCATATTAATGGCATGCAAATTACTGATCTAGGAATCTAGCATGCCCATAATGATTCTTGTACTTTTAATGTCAACATTAAAAGCAACATCTAACTAACAGTGATAAGGCAAATTAATGTTAATAACAGTTTTGACACTAATAGCAAGTTATCATTATTTTAAAAGTCTTTCCTGTTGCAAGGCTCAAACTGATTTAAAAAAAGCCACAACACCTCTCAGCTCGCTGTCGCTGATGCTTTTCCTACCACACTGCAAGGAATTTTCACTCTTGTACTTAGCAAAGGTCTCTGCGGTTGCACCAGATTTCTTGCTCTGTGGTTGGGACACTAGCTCAGCGAACAGGAGGCCCTCTCCACCCCCTCCAACCATGTTTGCAGAGCAGCTTTCCTCTACTTGCATTTGGTAAGATTTTCTTATCAGCAAAGGGTTTTTAAAAATGGCATTGGTGTGCAGCGTTGAGTGGGCAGAGCCAGGGAATGGGATCAAGGCTTTGAAATTTTTTCCTTTCTCCACACAGCCAAACTCATCTCACCCCCTGTGGGTTTCACGTGCTCTGTTAGCATCAGTTTCATTTATTCAGCACCTACGGCCACAGGACCATCCCATGTGTGGGAACGCTTGCCAAGCTCTACAAAGAGTAACTTACAGAGGAAACATTCTTCATGTGGATATGGTCAATGCAGGTAAACCTGTGCTTTTCGTTAGAAGAGTTTACCCTCTTCTGCTCCCCAAGGAAAATTATACTGTCAATGGACAAATTGCTAAATAAGCTTTTTGTTTATATGTCTGGGACCATGGTTACTCAGAGAGCACCTGCCTTTGCACAGGACAGATGTAGTTGTAAGGAGGTTATAAAGATGCAGTCTCTGTTCTGAAGCCCGCACAGCCTAATTATAGGCTTTTCTCAGCTGAGTTGTAATCAACACGGCAAGTCAGGGCAGAGAAAAGATGAGAACTCCAATAACAGGCAGGAACTACGTGCTTTGGTGGCACTGAGTTGTGAGGCGGCTGTGATGTGGGCTACTTAATTCACCAGGGGTTTGTGAAGCTTCCTGAGGGTTTGTTTATAAACAAAACCTCTGCTGAGATCTTTCCAACAGAAGGTACCTTTCGTGATGGGATGTTGTTCAGGTATGAACTGATAAAAGTGACATGAGAGAACATTACGTGTGTGTTGGCTCTTTAAAAATATTCCAATAGTATCTGCTTCATGCTAGTCCTAAACTGTTTTTTCTGTCTTGCTGCCTCTATTGACATTTTGCCTCAAACTGTAATCCGTGAGCAGTTAAAGGCTTGCACAGGCCTCTTGCAAAGGCTTTGCTTTCCAGCGAGGAGAGAGCTGCCTGACTGCATGCCACAGTCTGAAAATGCACCTCTGAAGCACCCTGCTGTTCTGCGGGGTTATTTTTTCTAGCTCTTACTCTGCTCCCCTCAGTTCACCCTGCATTACTTGCTGCTCTCCTCCATGCTTGCTTAGAGTTCCTTGAACCACGCAAAAGCTTTGCTCAGAGGTTGCAACTACAGCAGCACGTCCAAGATGATGCATGTACTGGAGGGTCTGGCAGGGGCCTGGGCTTTCACCAGAACACAGCTGTGCAGAGACCTTGTTGGAAAAGGACTGACTCCCAACAGGAAGGTCTAAGAAGGTCTGTTCAAATAAATGGTAACTTTTACATTCAAATTAAGCTTTGCTACTGTTTTTAACATAGCAAAGGGAAGTAGTACAAGAAAACACAGCTTCTCAAGGTTTGGCAAGCTATCAGAACTGGAAGATGGGGGCCAAGACTCTTTTGGGTCTCTGAAGTGTCACCAACTCACTACTCACTAAGTGCATGACTTTGGTTTGAGCAGGTAAGGCCCTGGGGTTTCTCCCCAGAAGGATGCTGTTACAGACTCTCAACTGCCTTTCCAAGGCACCTGATGACCTTTGGTAAATGGGCTCTGTGGAGCCAGCACATACTGAGGAGAGCTTCGAAAGTGCTTCAGTCCCACCTGAGCCTTCTCTGCAGTCAGTTAGATAAGCCTGGCCACTCAACATGTAAAATCATTTCTTGGAACTTTACATTAGTAATTTTTAAAGTCAGAAAAATGTCGTCTTCTACTGCTGAATACAGAGCACGAAGACAACCATTGACAACCTTGTCAGCGTCCCTGTTTTCCTCACCACCTCCAGTGTGTAATTCCTCCCTGATGTCTGTGTGGTCCCATTTAGTGCTAATGGGGAGAATAGAGTGTATTAGCCTGTTTGCTCGTGTGTTGCTGTTACACAGCTCTACTGAATGCAGTATCACATTCAGCATCGCACCTTCACAAAAGACAGAAATTATCCCAAAGAAGCAACAGCCAGAAGTGGCAAATCCTCCTGCTGCAGTATTGGCACGTTATTAGATTCAGCAGGCAGGTTTGGCGTTATCCTACTGCGCTGGCTTTCAAAACAAAGGCTGGAGCAAAAGAATCTGCTCTTGATCTGCATTACAGAAGATAAATAAACACTTAGATTTCCTGGGATGGCAGAATACCTACCCAGGCTCCGTCGGGTCCAAACAGCTCTAAAAAGTTGCCAATAAATTCCCTGGACTTTTCTTCCCATTTCTGAATGAGGTCATGGCTCTTCTCTTCCACCTTGTAAACAAATTCTTTTGACTTTTCCTCCACATTCTTGACTTTTTCTTTCATTTTGTCCACTTGGTTTTGAAAACGGTATTTCTTCTCCTGTTTTAAAAGTGGGGATGGAGATTAATATATAGGGACTTGGAAATAATTAGCCACTGACAGTTGCGAAGAAGAAAAAAATGGATTAATGTATCCTAATACATATGGTCTTAGTTGCGAAGAAGAAAAAAATTGGATTAATGTATCCTAATACATATGGCCTTGGTTAACTATTCCCACATTATTTTTATAAATGCAAATTTAACATTTGTGGAATGAAGTGCAGAAGGTCCACATTGAAAAGATTGTCTTGTGTGATTACTGTGTAAAATTCACTACATGAATCTTTCCATATTTTCAAACTGAATGCACTTTGAAAATTATATGAAACTTGTAAAGGATATAACTGAGAAATTAACAGCTCAAACTTAAGCAAAAGGCAAATCTCCCTGGGTTTCCTAGCAAACACAGACCACTCCTGACTTGCCAGCTGGGATGATAATTTGGACCAAAATGTCTCGTTGGTTGGAGTTCTGCAGAGCAGAAGGAAAACTCTCTTTACCTCCAAGCCTGGCTAATACAGGAGCTTCTGGCTGCAACAGAAAGATGTGCATAGGCCAGCAGCTTGTGGCCAGCAGACTTGATAGAAAAGATAGCAAACTCCTAATTGTGAAGTCACACAGAAGAAGAGAGGGACAGAGAAGATAATGTTAGGGGGCTAACGTCAGGGCAAGCTTCCAAAATACTTCAGGGTTAAAGGGCTTTTGTCCTGAACTCACTTTGCACCTAATAGGTGACCAAGCCTTTCCTTTAACAAGGGAAACCAGTGCTCTTCTGTCTTGGCAAAATCCTGTTTTTTTTTTATTTTGAAACACAAACAGCCTCTGGTACAAATTAGTATTTCTGTGTTTAAATTACTATAAGCTAAATAACGAAATGCCAGGAGGAACTTCAGGATACATCAGTGTCTTGAGACTGGGGGAAGCATACCTTATGCAACAGAATCTTAACCTCAGAGCCTCTAAAGGATAACTTTGAGAACACCCAAGGCATCCAGCATGACTTAATTTAACGGATATTAGCAATAGTGATCCTCCTGGGTGGAGTACTTATAAGCAGGATTTTTTTTAGAGATTTTGTAGAAGACTGAAAAAAAAGCACAGTGAAATAAATATTTATGCCCTGTAGTCTGCAATTTATCTGCCAGACTTCAAAATAAGAAACAAGTAAACAAAACCCTTGTGAAATGACACAATTCTGTCCTTCACAAGGGGGTTTCCCAGCTCCAGGGAAGGAGGGGGAAGTCCTCCTGTGAGCCAGTCCAATCACAGGAAAGACTTTGGTAATGTGGGTTATCTTAAGGCTTTCAGTTAAGACTTGAAACAGAAAATGAAGGAAAGTAAACTTTTGTTTCTGTTAAGTGTTTACTCCTTACTCGGGAGTAAGGTGCAGTTCTGTACATGGAAACTGAATAATTTGAGCTGATACATTTTTCTGAGCCATCCTTTTAAAACGGTGTTCTTGCCCTACCTATTGTGGCCTCTGATCTCTTCAGCATTATTTGTGTGTGACCTTCCTAACACAATTCCTTTTCTTTTAAAAACTACTTTAGCCTCATCTAGTTATCTCACTGCTCAGCTGGTTTGGTTTTTATCCTGTCCCATTGTAGAAAAAGTTTGGGTATTAAAATCTTTGCTCTCTGTGCTGCCTTCTCACAATGGGAATAAAGAATGAAATCGTGTCTTGGGTGAGTAGCTGGGAAGCCTGGGGGGGGGTGGCCTCCTCCTTAGTGTGTCATTAAGTCACCGCTCTAGGAGGAGAGGGGAGCAGTAGCTTTGTTACAAACATGAAAGCGTAAGATGGAACTGAAGCTGCTAATTAACAGGAGTAATTAAAACTACCCTCAGCTTACCAATTTCTTTTAAAATAAGTTCTTCCCCACTATTTTNGGGGGGGGGGGGGGGGGGGGGCTCCTTCCTAGTGTGTCATTAAGTCACAGCTCTAGGAGGAGGGGGGAGCAGTAGCTTTGTTACATACATGAAAGCATAAGATGGAATTGAAGCTGCTAATTAACAGGAGTAATTAAAACTACCCTCAGCTTACCAATTTCTTTTAAAATAAGTTCTTCCCCACTATTTTAAAAACAGTAGGAGGAAGATATCCTTTTTTAAGCTTTGCATTTGGGGTCCTAGGAGATAGTGTTTCAAAAGCAAATGCAGATTGGTGTACTTACATTTATAAAACTAACATTCAGCTCTTTGGCAGTGTATCCTCGTTGGAGGTTACGCCGGGCATACACGTCGTAGTCCCGGACAATCCTTGTGATGATATCCGATGTGGAGATACCTTCGGTTCTCTGCGTTGGTACGAACATTCCTGTTGCAGCAAAGTGGGAAAAGAAAGCCTGCTGAGAAAGCATGGCAGGACCAGGCACTGCAGCAGGTAGCTGAGGATGAACACAAAAATGCCTGACTAAAGGGTAAGAGACTTGCAGTTCTGCCCGTCTTATTCCCAGTTCTTTCCTGTTGTTCTTGTGTGAGCTTAGAGAAGGCCCCAGGTTGCTATACCATTCATTTTTCCTCAAGTCTTCAGAAAGGCTAAAACTTGCCCCCTTCACAGTGTCAGCTGCAATATGAAAGTTATTAGACTGGCAGGGGCTCCTGAGCCAGGAAGGCAAAACCTCGCAGTTCACTGAGCAGTTCTTTCCATAAGCATAGGCCTTGTTTAATGTTATATAAAGGAGCAGGGGGTTGGCTTTGTTCTGCTGAGTAAAACAGACTAGCCTCTGACCTTGGCCAAAGCCAGGAAGCGCCTTCAGGTAAAAGATGCATTACAATAACTGGGAAACACCCTGGAGGTGCTGGTGGTTTGTAACAGGAAGATGAAGCATAATGGTGGTGTGAACAAACCAGGGTACCAGTCTCCACAGCCTCCATTTCATGTCCTCCTGGCCATGTCAGTGGCTGCAAAACCACCCTTCCTGCTCCAGCAGATCCATCCCTAATAAAACTGGCCACTTACAAACACTGCTTGTATTTTCCTCAACATACCAGAGAATATATTGCTTTTTAATTGCTCCTCATCAAGACAGGATCACTTGAGCTGTTAAAGCAAGTCACAGGCAATAAATAATAGCAGAGTGCTAGCATACCTTGGTTTAGTAGTTAGTTGGGGCTACAAAAAATTACTACTATCGCTTCTACATAATTGCAACATTGAGCTGCTGATGAGAGAGCACTGTGAGATAAGACTGGAAATGGTTTTGCAAATAAAAAGTAGTGCTTTGTCTTAAAAGGGTGCTATAGCTACGAGCAAATTAATCCTCACGTGTTCACTTGAAGTAAGCAGGCATTGCTTGCTAATTTCACAGGGTTAGAAAAAGATCTGGAGAAGGAATCAAGAAACTTAGCAGCCTCTTGTGACTAAATGCTACGTGATATTTTTTCTTTCTGATCTTTAATTAATACTCTGCTAAAAAATAGATTATTTTAATCACGAGCAGAGAGGTTTCCCTGATCGTGCTTTTCAGGCTTGCAGCAGTCACTCAGGAAACTATTTTTGGAAGCAGCAAAACCCACTTTGAGCCAGAAGCCTTTATAGATAGGAGCTACAAGAATAAATGAACAAAATCTAAACCCTACCCTTGCTAAGCCAAAAAGCTAAATTGTTTTCAAGTAGATGCACAAACCCATGTATGACAACATTACCCTTAGTCACTGATTTTGCTTTCATGCGCTGCATGTATTGGACTGATTCATGTTTTCCAAACTAATTATTCACAAATGCGCACAGGTTTAGTCAGTGCACGGTCACCCAGCTCACCGTTGTCTGTACACCCTCCCACCCACCGAAGGCAGTGGGGAAATGGGAGCCTATGGGAATCGACACAAGGATCTCCACAGTTCCCATCTGCTTCTCTGCTCCCCAACAACCTGATGTGGGAAAATGGGAGTAGTGGAACTAAGGAAAATGCACAAACACATCTACAACATTGGTCTATGTAAAACAAAAACCCCTAGGAGAAAGGGGAAATTCATTATTGTAATAATGCTCTGGAGCGTTAGGACTATTACAGCACTACATCTCAAAACACTTCACAAATAAGGTAACGTTATTCCCAGTATATATGTAACAAAATTCAGCCATACAAGAGTGGAGTCACTTTTCCAGCATCTCGCAGTGACAGACAGAGGACAGACCACAAGTCCCTGAAGCTGGAAGTCCGTACTCTATTCTGCAAAGTTTGACTTTCTCGTCAGGACACGTGTGCACTGCACCCGTGCCCAACAGCAGCAGAGAAGGATGTGCCAGGTTTGGGCACTCTCCAGCTCAGTCTGGTAACGACGCAGTGACACCAAGGGCTCCTGTCATGTTGTCCTGTGCACTCAGCACCTTACAGAAGAAAAGCAAAATAGCTGCCTGTCCAGCACGAATGCTCTATGTCCTTTGGTGACCTGCCCTTACCAGAGGTAGCTTTGTTGCATTGCCTAGTGAAGTAAGCTGGTGCTGGCTCTGAAACTGTAGAACAGCAGTTCTCAAAGGAGGATTGTGAGTCTTACACCACAGCGAGGCTCACAAGTGGAAAAAAGATCAAGAACAGCTGCTACAAAAAGCTTATTCTTTCAGCTCAGTTCAATACCTGGTCTACTGCTGTCATTATATAGCTTGAGAAGGTGACTTTGCATGACAAATTACCATCAGGCAGATTCACTCTGGCATTTTTTTAAGCCTCCAATATACACGCTTATGTAGACCAGGAAGAGGATGGATTTGCCAGGGTTCAAAGCAGCACCTCCAGGGAGCAGAATAAAAACGGTATGACCAGTTCCTCCTCCCGCACTGTTCACTGTGTTAGGATAGCTGCTGCTGGTGAACAGTGATTTAACAATATCTCCTCAGATTTACTTCAGTTTCCTTGAACTGAAGAGATACAAACTCCTGATGACTTCAGCATGTTCATGTTCAGTGTTATATGGTAGTCAACCAAACTGTTAAATAGTCATGGCAAATTAATTACTCTGGTACTGATTTAAAACCTGTGCCAGTGTAGCAAAAAACTCTCGGTGCAAATCAGAAGTGGATCCTAATGATTCCTGAAGGCTGCCTGTGCTTGCCCATATTCAGGACTGGGCTGTGTCACGGAGTCATCAGTTTGCGGTTGTCAACAAAACACTGAAGTTGGCTGGGCTCCTGTGGAAACTAAACTCATTTTCAACTGTTCAAAGCTTTTAGTCAAGCACCCTAAAATTGTTTTAAAAACCCAAATGGGACTCTTTCGTGACAGATCTGAATGGTTTCCTGGCGGTTATGGTGGGAATTCAGCCAAGGACATCCTCTGTGGTTTTACAAAGTGAATCTTTCTGCTGAAGTCAGCAGTACCTACCATTAGGGTGTAAGAGAACATGATACTATCTCTACTGCTTCTCTCCCAGCAGTTGTGGTCAAAAGGCAGTAAAAGGATTAGAGCTGAGGCTGTAAAGGAAGGTGCTAAAAATGTAAAGTTGCCCCTTACCTGCCTCCTTTATGTGTTTGTATACGTCATCCGAGCCAGCGGAGGAGTACGGGATGTCATCGTGGGCTACAAAGTCGATCTGCCAGTGAACAGAAGAAGAATCACATGCCACCATCACTGAATTTTGCTTCAGTGGGGGGTCGTTGTGGAGGATCATCTCTTTTCTCGACTTCAGCTGATTTGCTTTTGACATTCTCATCCTAAAGCCATCACCTAGAACATTGCACTAGATTTAGGCCTACAACTGCTGTGTTGTGTGATCAATTATGAAAGAACAGCAAGCTTGTCTCCAGAAACACTGCCATTAACACATCTGTCTGGCTGGCTCTGTGTGATATTCTGTAGAAAACCCAAAACACTCATTCCTGCTTTTGCTGCAACTGGAAGAGCTAAGTCAAGTGGCAAAACCTTGGCTTTCAAAACCATGGAGGCAGGATTATTGATTCTGCCTCCTTAGGGCTGTGCGTATATACGTGTATACCTAGTGCTGTCATGCTAGTAATGTCACCCAGTGATGTGGACATTAAAATACATCCTAGTTAATTCTGCTTTTGTTAAGATTTCTATATATCGCAAGCCAGTCAGTAGTATGTAAGAAATTCTATCCTGCCTTTTAAAAAGGACACCTGACATTCTTAAATATTTCTGGCTAATTATTGCACCTGTTGACATTAATAAGAAATGTGCCTTTAATTCAGGACTTTAATGGGACTTTAGTCACTACGCAATAACTTGATGGTTCACGATCTCCTTTCCTGATGATTCATTATTGCCATTCCTGAAAGTCAATTTGTGAATAATTCTTCAGTGTTATTTTACCATTCACAAATCCCACTACAGAAATCATCTCAGCATATTGAGAAAAAAAGGCAAGACAAATATAACATTTTGTGGCAAAGATGGAGGCAAGCAATGCCATGTACCTAATTTCAGTGACTGGAATTAACTGAATTAAATAATTTGCTCCAGCTAATAGAATTTCACAGACTTGCTGTTTATTCTCAACTGTCAGTCTACAAAGGGGAAGAGAGGGATAAGGGGAGGAATGTACCTTATGTTTTTCAAGGAATTCAGGTGTCAGTGTCCAGGGTGCATCTCTGATGACCTCATCCACATAACGACAGTGTCTGAGGGCTTCATATCGCTCAGTTTCATTCATCACAGTGAAGCCTTTGAATTTATGAGTTAAATCATCACTGCAAACTAAAATATGGAAGTATTAACAAAATGGTTCCACACTCAGTAGAATTAGCAAAACAAGAAGTTGATTATTTCCTAATAATTCCATTAAGCGCTTAGTTATTAGCTTAGCTAATTTTGGGGTGCTCCAGGGCATCTAAGAGTTTTGCTCAGGGTTGACAGGTACAACCATAGAGAGATCTTTCCCTTTCTGGAGCTGCAGCCAGAGACCAAGTGAGATATTGTAGGACATCTCAAGTGGTACTATATGCACATGTTGAGGTAACTCAATCCCACTATAAGTGGGGAGTTCACAGGCTGTGAAATTTCAGGGGTGATGGCCAATGCTTTAAAAACAAATAAAAAGTGCAGTGTCAGCAATCACAGAGTGCTCACAAACTTCATATATCACAAAATGGTTGAGGCGCCACTGGACATGACCTAATCCACCCACCCCCACCCCTTCCTCACAGCAGGGCCACCTGCAGCAGGTTGCTCAGGGCCACATCCAGTCGAGTTTCTAAGGATGGAGACCCCTCAGCCTCTCTGAGCCTCCGGTTCCTCCTTTTTGTTCTTATGTAAACAATGCTCTAAATGATGAATTTGGCAACAAAGCTCTAAATCACTGCAGAACAGTTTCTCACTAAAGAAACACTGATGGAAAACAAGTCATGGCAGATTTTATAGGAATTTGTCTCTGAGTTCAGGTTCTCAGTTCTGAGCTCAGTTCTGAGCTGAGTTCAGCTCAATCTGAACTCTTTGAGTTCAGGAAGAGAAATAAGGCTTGTGCCATGTTCAAATGGGAAATCGCAGAAGGAAGCCCCATGGAAAGGACTGGGAGAAGCCGTGGAATGAGCAAGTCCAGAAATCCTGCATCTTTAACTCTGGATGTACCAATACTTTGTCACATTGCTTTCAAAATGAGCAGAAGTAATACCCATGTTACCGGAGGACTATAAAAGTTAGGTATTATCTTTCCACACACAAAAAGTTGGGTGAAACACAGTGGCCTGTCCCCACAACTGTAACTCTGTCCAATATTATAGCTACGATAGTAATTTGACACCCCACATGGAATAATGCAATACCCATTTATAGCTGGGTTGACAGTGGTTGTCCTTCACCACAGGTCAAACCTGTGCCTTCTGATCTCACTTGTCTGTGACACCAGGACAAATAGTAAATGTACTTGACAAATGATAAATGCAACATTATTAGTGCTGCAGGGAAGTGTGAGAGTAGCCCTACAGCTGCTGCTTCTTTCTAATTTGAAAACATCAACCTATCAAGCAAGTCGCTGGCAAAGATGTGGTCTTTCTTGAGATCTAAAATGGATGGTCTTGCTGTGATGGTCGTTAAGGACCCTTAAAACACAAAAAATGTAGGAAGGCTTAGATAGCCCTGGAGTTTGTGCAAAATTTAAAGCCAGATAATAATATACATATGATTTTCAGCTAGCAAACTGCTACTCTATCCTATTATGTCATTTTTTTATGCCTGCTGATAAGAAATTTAATGGAGATCAAAGCATTTTCAGTAGAAAGATCCCTTCTGAGATTGTATTTATATTTATTTACAGCCTTTATGTCATCTTACAGCTACTCTCTCCTGGAAGAAAGGGTCTACTGAAATTATTGGAAAATAGTAATTTTTGCTTGAATTCTATAGAAAGATTTTATTTCATTTCTTGAATACTGTTTTTTCATGTATAGTGCAGACACAATATCTCTTATTTCCTTTTGATTCTGTCACCCTGCTCTAATGACTGATTTGGGAAGGTATAAATATCTATTAAAAAATATTTCTTAGCTCCAAATAACTGTCTTCACAATGAGAAATAAAAGGGGTTGGTTGTGGTGCCCACAAAGACACATGACACTAGTGCTTTTGCAGCACAAATTGTATGTGGGTGTGGAAAGGTGCCCATTTTTTTAAACATGCTAAGATGCAGAGTGCCTTGCTGGGAAGAGGTGCTGATGAGTGCTGGCTGCTTTGTCCTTTACTCCAAAAATAAGGGCAAAGCAAAGCTATGCCATGAATTTCAAAGAAGTCAGGCTTTGGCCCCAGAGCTCCTTCCCTGATCTGGGACACCCCCCACTCCTTTAAAAGGAACAACAAAACCTACATAACTTGCATTTTTTTTAAAACCTCACAGTCTTGCACCTCCACTAGCTTCTTCTGCAAGCTATCTGGCTTAGCAGGAAAACAAGAGAGTCCTAAATGTTTGCTTCATAACAAAGGGATCTCTCCTTTCCTTCCCAGGAAGCTCCTTGGAAATTGCCACAATTCATAAACTTAAGAGTAAAATAAAAAAGTGTGTTTACAAGGAGATTTTGCNCAACTGATTTGAGACAAAGATGCAAAATAATGCATCTTATAAAGTGTCTGAAAATTGCATTCACGTTTGCTTTATCATCAGTGCTGTAACCATTTGAGCAGCTGAATGCTGCTGTGAAATGTTTATGTATGTGAGGCATATCTCAGCCCCAAAGGTGCAGGGAAACTGGAACCAAAATGCATGTTTATGAGGCCTCATGAGAGCAGGGCTTGCACAGCCAGCTAGGCAGGACACAGCCACCCTCCGGTGACTATTCAGGCACGTACCAACTGCTGAACAGCTGTTAGCCAGCCACACAGCAAAAAAAAAAGAAGATATTCACAGCAAAAAAAAAAACCTGATAAGAAAGTAACCTGCCTGGGGACACTTGTGAGCTGAAAACTACCTTCAAATCATGACCTACATTTGGGTCTCCAACGATAACAGGCTGGATTTAGCTTCTCTGCTGATGTTGAAGGCTGGGTCTGCACACACAGTACTGACCTGGCAGCCAGGGGATGTGGGCTGTGCCTGGCTGGCGAAGGGACCGAGGAGCCAGAAATAAATGAGCGGTTGATCTCATTCACTCATCTCCATCTTTGAACAATTTTGAGTGAATAACTGGAAAAGGTAAATTATTCATATGGAGCTATTCTAAGCTCAGAGTCATGCAGGCACCTGCTTTAACTATAATGGGAATTGTGCCTGTGCTGCTGAGGGCAGAATTTGACTTTTACTTTAATTGATGCAATTGTAAGACGTAATTCAAGGCAAATCACCTATAGAAAGCCCCCAGAGTGAAAGTAGCATTCAAAGTCATAGTGTATAAACAGCTGGGGGTGCAAGCACAGCAATAACTCTCTGATACTGAAGCACAGAAGGAAAAATCCAGTGAAATAAAGAACTCTGATCTTACCTCCTACTAATAAGTAGCTATTTGGGAAGAGGGTTTTGGCTTGCATAAGAGCTCTAGCATGGCCAGAGTGGAAGAGGTCAAATATCCCATCTGCATACACTCTGACAGGTCTGTCAACTGTGGAGAAAGAAACACAACAGTGATTTTTCAGACCCAAAACAAGTTGCACTTAATTCTTACTGGACAGGTTTT
This sequence comes from Anarhynchus alexandrinus, assembly GCA_008711295.1. Taxonomy (NCBI): domain Eukaryota; kingdom Metazoa; phylum Chordata; class Aves; order Charadriiformes; family Charadriidae; genus Anarhynchus; species Anarhynchus alexandrinus. The sequence continues at coordinate 2,348,962 of VUYV01000018.1, read as the reverse complement.
CATTCCCTGATCAGACGATTGCAGAGATTTACCCCAATTCTGATGTTCAAAATGCACCGTGGGTGAACTCACAGTGTTTTATCCTGCTCATTACTTGTTCTTCTCTGTACTCTCTGCTGTTTTCTCTCAGACTTTGCCTATTTATTATCATCCATCATCCCCATATTCTAATTTAGCAAAAATGTCATCTTCCTGCCTCATTCAGAGTTCCACCATATGTCTTGTTCTTTTTTCTCTGCCTTTCTAGACGGTTCTGCCTTCTGGATTTTTTCAATTTTTCCTTATTTTTTCCTACCATCTCCCTTTTCCTCCTCTCTTGTCTGTGACTTTCCTTTTTCCACAGCTTACCGCTGTAAAAATGTATTGCTTATCTCTGCCACATAAACCGTTCACTTCCCTTTTTCTATCCTTCCCCCAAGCTCTTCTCTCTAATGAGCTGATCATTTCTTTTTCTCGCCATCCTCCTGCTATCACCCTTATGACTCTTGCTTTCTGTACGACATCTTCAGCAGCAGCCTCCAGATAGAAAAAGGACTTGCTTTACCAAATGACAAGCCTGGCAGCTGTGCCACAGAGAAGTCACCTCCAAGCAAAAGGACAGCAGAGATGACAGCAACAGAGCTCCAAACTCCATGGATTGTGCTTCTACAAAGAGGTATCTCTGCTGTCAGGACATCCAGGGGTCCATAGAAATATGAGGACAACATTCTTCCTTGCAGAGATGAGGGGAAAGCTGGGGCTTACCTCTATACAGTGTACATACTTTAAAAGCTTATTTTAAATATGTAAAATAAGTATATGAAGACTTTTTTAAAAGAATCTCTTGGAATTTAGGGAGGGCTGAAGTATGTATTTGGGACTTTATGTGAAATCATCCTGTTTCCCCAGCCCTATCACACAGGTAGGTCTGGAAAAACTGTCCAGATAAAGAGTTCCAAAATTGGTCATGGTTTCTTTTCAAAGGGTAAATGACCTTTAAGGCCACTTAAAGTCTGATGTGATCAAAAAGAGTATCAGTGAAAAAAGAGGTTTTGCAGCATACAGAGACAGTACAGGAAGAGAATCCAGGAGGTAGCCACTGCACAACACAACTTCAAGGCTGTCTGGAGTGGGCTGGCAAGCTTTCCTTCCAACCAACATGCAGACATCCAGGAAAACAGCAAACTCTAAGTTTAAATGTTTTCTCTTGTTCTTTCTCTAGCAAAGATAACGGTCCCCTTGTCACTGACTTCTTCCCTATTACCTGATAGCACCAGATACCAGGCTGGCCTTTCTGCTTCCAAGCGGAAGGCACAAGTGAGCACAGACAGACGTTTGTAAGGGAGAGCCTGTGCTTTGGGTCCTGCTGATGTTGCTCTCTATACATACCTGGTGTTCCCAGGCGGGCTTGTGCAATCGTTAGCTTCTCATGGGGGGCTTGGCACTGACAGCTTGTTTCGTCTGCAAATGGAGCAGGTGCCGTCAGAGTCTGGAAGGGGAAAAAACAACAAAGAAAGTAAATTTGTTTCTTCCATCAAGTAGTTAAAAAAGAACAGTTTAACTGTGGCAAGATGCTGTAACCAGGCTTAATGCTGGTTTGTTCCCTGGGGATTTTTGCTTTTTGGTCACCCCTGAGCATACACAATTCACAGAAGGTAAAATGATGAGGAAAATAAAGCTTTCCAAACACATCATGCAACTTAATTCTTTGTCTCTGTTGAGAAGCTCAACCATTTCTGAAGTTGGTGCAGATACATAATTTTTCCATTTGCCGAGGTTGAAGTCAAGTTTGATGGCCCAAGCACCTTAATCCTTGGTTTGGTCACAATGAGTCCAAAGGCCTAAGATGCAAAATGTATTTTGCTATGTGTAAATAATAGCTGGGAAAACTAATGGGGATTTAGAAAGCTGCAAATGGGCCATTTCCTCACAAGCACCAGTTCCTCCCACTGACAAGACATCAGTACAGCTGACTGGGACTACAGGTTGTTTTGTTGTGTTTTTAATCAGAACCCTGTATAATTTTGAGGAGCCATTCAAAATAAAGCCAATACTGCAACCAGAAGTCCCACCTAACTAGAGCTAACTGAGCTGCAGCTCCTTTCTTTGGTTTGACACATACTGTAATAGCACTAAAATACTCTAACTGTGGTCAGAGCACCACGAGGGTACTTGCTCCGAAGTGCTTATAACCTAAAGGTATAAGAGAGAGAGTGAGGATGTATGAAGAATGATGTGGCATTATCCACCAGGAAATCTGATTACAGAAATTACATTTTCTACCCATGCCTATGTAGGAAGTTATCAGCAATCAGAATCTCAGATATTTATTATCTGCCATATGGTCTGATACGAAAAAACACGCTTCTACTGCTCTTGGCTTGAAATCTTCATGAAATCATAGAAACGGCAAAATACCATGAGCTGAGTTTTAGAATCATAGAATGGTTTAGGTTGGAAAGGACCTTAAAGATCATCCAGTTCCAACCCCACCCTGCCATGGGCAGGGACACCTCCCACTAGACCAGGTTGCTCAAAGCCCCGTCTAGCCTGGCCTTGAACACCTCCGGGGATGGGGCATCCACAACTTCTCTGGGCAACCTGTTCCAGTGCCTCACCACCCTCACAGTGAAGAATTTCTTCCTGATATCTAGTCTAAATCTCCCCTCTTCTAGTTTGAAGCCATTCCCCCTCATCCTATCACTACATGCCCTTGTAAAAAGTCCTTCCCCAGCTCTCCTGGAGGCCCCCTTTAGGTATTGGAAGGCTGCTATAAGGTCTCCCCGGAGCCTTCTCTTCTCCAGGCTGAACAACCCCAACTCTCTCATCCTGTCCTAATAGCAGAGGTGCTCCAGCCCTCTGATCATCTTTGTGACACTGATGGGGTCAACCCAAAATCCTTTTGGGTTGCTTTGTTTTTGTGAGATGAGGTGGTGGTTGACACAAGCTGAATATATCACTCACTTTGCATGCACTGTGATTTAGCTGGGACCTCATGGCCTTGAAGCTGTGGCTTGGTTTGGTTTTGACAGTGACTGTTTACGTGATACACAGTTGTTGTACCAGTTTGAGCACCTATGGTTGATCGTAGCAGAATCTCTTTTCCCCTTCACACTTTTTTTCAGCTTTTGATGCTGAATGCTTAATTACTGAGCATTTATTTTCTTTGGCACCCCTGAGACACTTTAAGACATGTCATGCCTAATTGCTGCTGACCTCTGGGCTCACTAGCTTGTTGCATGGAAAGCTCAGAGGACAGTAGCAGAAGAGCAGCAAAGACTTAAAGTGAGCTCTAAGGTTCATATCCAACTCTTTCTGCTGATTTACTATTCATTTTGTTTACCAAAAGCACTAAAATTTTATGTAGATTTTTTTTCTCCTTCCATTTTTCTCTCCTTTTTTTCTTAATCTCCAAGGTTGCAGGAAATGATCTGAGGTAACATTAACATCTTAGTGATGAAAATCACAGCTTCTCTGCCCAGACAATGTTAAAAATGGAGAAACTATGACCAAGTCCAAGTTTCTGTCTGGGTTTTGTGGATGGGCACTGTTCATCAGGCCACCCACGCCGCGCAGCATAGAACATTACACATAATCACACCGTGCCAGCTTCTTCCTTTATCTTCTAAATACTGTCTTTTTGCTTCTGGCTTTGCGATTGCTGTGTGCTAACCTGTCTTTTTATCTACAAGCAAGGTCAAGTTACGCGGCAGACCATACAGCCTGCTTCCCACTGGGATAAAGAGGAAGGCAAAGATGTTAAAACAATAATGGCTATGGTCTGAGGCCTGCAACTGGTAATCAGATCCTAGCTCGGCAGAGGCTGTTTCCTTGGAGATTATTTGAAGAAAATAGGCCCGGTTTGCGGCAAGATGGTTTTTTCCCCCTAGGCAAACACAGTGGTGCTTTTTATCCATGTAAACGCCTTTGCAACACCAAGATTTTTCTTTTGGTCTCAGCTCAATGGAAAGCCACCTCTATTAGCTTCCTATCGGTCCAGCTTTTTGTAAACGCTCATCATTAAAGCTTGCTTTACGGCCAAGGGCTTAGAACCAGACTTGTCAATATTCCTGTTACTCTGTGACCTCTCAGTCACTGGATATGAAAACACATTAAATATAATAGATTAAAGTCATCCATATTCTATCAAAGAGAAGCCACATAGAGAAATGCATGAATACTCTGTGCTGACAGATCAAGCGAAATACAGCAATAGCTTCCCAATTAGTATCCAATATTATTTCATTTTATCTAGTCTAGAAAAAAACGTTGCTGAGTTTAACAAAAACATCTTATGAGTAAAATAAGATGACACCATTTGGTTTGTATCTAACAGCATAAGATAAAATATTTCAAGAAATTATTAAAAACCAGAAATAATTTATCAAACCTCTTCCAGTTTGTATAGAATTACTTGTATTCTTTCCAGTTTCTTGTCAGTAATAACTAGAGTTGGGAGAAGAGAGCAAGTAGTTTATATAGCAGCTTTTTCATTTTGGTTAATCCATTAAAGTACTTTTAGAAGTTTGCTACAGTTTTGCCAATAATCAGATGGTTAGACAAAGACTTCGTGCAAATGTACTTCTGTCTTTCGCTGACTGATTTTTCCCTTCAACTGTGCCTTCATTATTTTCTAGGCATTTACATTTTGTGATTACTCAAGCAAGTCAAATTAGCTTCATATTTTGGATGAAGGTAAGCTTCCGAGATCTGCATCATCCTGCAGCAGGGTGCTCTATAGCCTAAGCATGAGTTCAGTGATGAATTCTCTCTGTTTGTTCAGCACCTGCCTCCTCCTTGTATTATTTGATATTCTTGTACTGGAAGCATCAGCAAATTCATCCACAGTCACCTATTCCCTGCCTCTCTTTTCTCCCCTCAGTCACGTTTTCCAGGCTGAAGAGCTTTACCCCATTTATTTGTTTCTTGTATGGAAGCTGGTCCCCAACTGTGATTATTTTTGTTGCCCTTCCCTGTTAACTGCAAGGTGGTTTATACAGTGTTCGAACTGATAACTTTTCCAATTTCTAGAGCTTTAATAGATAGGAATAGAAAATTATTCACATGGTACTCATGCTTTGCAGTTATCTTTGATGACATAAGCACCTGGTGCCAGCAGGGAGACCATACTTTCATTTAAGCAGTCCAATGCCACATCGTTACTGTATTATTAATATGTGGTGTCTAGAGAAAGCCTATTACATGTCATAAATGGAGAAGTCATTGTAATATTAGGACTCATTAGTGATATTTACTTCAGAAGATGTTAAAAAACTCTTACAATGCAAGTTTTATTCCCTGGGAATGAAGACGCTGTAGTCAATTATAATTAAATTCACTTCCTAAAAAATGAACGCACGTGAAAACATATCCAATAACTCTAGCATATCAGAAGCGACTTATTCTATGACAAATTTAAACAGTGTCTTACTTGCATTGTCACCAATTTGCAAAATAACTGAGTGACACTCAATAAACTTCAGGAAATTAAAAGATGGAAGGTTGGTAAAGGGAGGGCTTCTTAGCAAATGCCTCACAGCTCCGTTTGCACCCAGTAACATCTTAGTAACCCGCAACTATATTTAATGTGACAGTAGCCCAGACAGGAGAGTACAGTGTGGCAGGCAGCCCTGAGCTGGTTCTGTGGCCGGGACTATGAAGAAACCCTACATGACAGCTAGAAGCAGCTTCTTTTCAGGTGTATCTTGATGCTGCCTTTTTATTATCATTCTTCATACTCTCTTGGGCTACTATAGCCATTTAACTCAGCTACTAGTCACCAGATAAACATTCATATCTTATGTTTCCGATGGATTAAAAGGAAAGTGGTCAGTGATTAGCAGAGGAACAGGAGTCATACCACTGAAACAACAGGTCAAAAGCATGAGCACCTCCACACCCTCTCTTTTGTTTACAGCCTGTAATAGGAAATAATTAGTTGTGTTATTGTTTGTTTTCTGGGTTTTTTTTTTATTTGGATTTTTTCTTTATGCAACAGCAAGGATGACAGAAATATTTTTGAAAATGGGCAAATGTAGACCCATCTATGCCATCACGCATTTGCCATTATAACTCTGCCTGCAGGGTAACCGCATGCAACATGTGCTAATGGAAGGAGCTGCTCTTTTTTAGTTTTTTTTATATTTGTGCAGCTACATTACCTCCTTCACCACATGACATAGACAAAAACATTGTTCTCTTGGCAGAGAGAATAGTTGTATTGTCATCTAAGATTTTGCCATCAACAAAGGTCCAAGAAAATTTCAGATCTTGAACCAGTACAGCTACTGAGGCAAAACTTGGTAGAGCAGGCTGGGCCTGTGCTTATAAAACAATTAAGCCGGCAGGCAAACTCTGTGGGAGGTCTGATGCTGTAATCTCCTTTTATCTCAGAGGCAGTATTTAAAACAGATAACTGATTTCACTGGAACAAATCACATGGGTAAGATCTACTCATATGAGGAAAGATTATTTTGGGAACCTGTTCCTGATGTTAACAAACAATAATTACAGAGCAGGAAACACTGACATCAGTTTTAAGGAACATTTAAGAGAAAAACACTATCAAAACTCTTGAGAAGGAACTAAAAATACATGCTGAGTTTCTGAAGTATGAATACACTTTGCAAGGGGAAAGACTATGTTAGGGACTACCAAGGTCGTCTCTTAGAGGTTCAGGGAGTGAGCATTGTGAAAAATGAAAATCATGTTGTCTCACGTATTACCTTTAGTTATCTTGACCCATAAAGATAAATTTATAAGCAATTAAATTGTAATTGAGTGTTACTGGTGGGTCCCTCCAGGTAAACTTTTCACAAACAGTTCCAATATTAATGCATGTATCAAAAGAGAATCTAGCCTGTTCTCCCACAGTTGTTCTGACTCAGGGAGGTGGATGTAAACTAAAAATAGGGCAAACTAACCTAATAAGAATAATAACTTTAAAAAAAAATATCTGTTTGCAAGCATCCCAAATTGCCTTATTCTCAGTTGCTTTTTCTGGGCTTTACCTTCAATCAAATACACTTTGCTTGTCATTAGTATTAAGTCAGTAACAATTAAGCACACGATCCAATTACAAATGGAAGATATAACAGAAAAAAAAAGCAGCTTCCACTACCTTCTCAAGAAGCACAATGATGTATGTATGTACAGATTCATAGATTATGAAACTAGAATAACTATTATATAATGTAGTCTAATATTTGCAAAAGGCCAAAGAATTTTGTGGCAAGACTTCTGCGTGACAGCCATGACTTCTGACTGAACTGGAACACGTTATTTAGAAAATAAAATCCATCATAGAGGTAGGATGGGCCCCAAGTCAAGCAGAGCTCAAGGGAAAGAACTGCCGAGGAAGCGCCTCAATCTCCACAAACACCAGCTGGAAAAGAAATGTGACCCTCGGCAGCTTACCCACCTGAGCCGGCTCCCCCGGCACAGCTGGAAGGAGCACTGCGTACAAGTGACCCAGGTAGGACTCACTGAAAGAACAAACTGCAGCTAAGGTGGCGCACAGCCTGTGAACCCAGATGTCCTCCCGTCCTGATGGCTAGAGACTTAGCCAAGCTGTCAGGTGTCCCGGCACTGAGGAGGGATATGCTGTATTTCAGGATAAAGAAGTATGCGGCTCCTTCAATGGGGCACTGGTTACCAAGCGGCAGCCTGCAGATGCCATGGCAAAAGGAGGACATCGCAACACCACCAAACTGCCCTTAGTGTATTTGCAATTTGAAGTTGAATGGCAGGTGCCTCATGTCCCATTATTAACGCTGAGGGTTGGCCACAGGCAACAGACCAAAACCGTGTAACCACTGCTCTAATGCCACTCTGTTTTATTGATCAATCCAGAAACTGGAGATAGAAATCAAAAAAATACAAACTGATGTTAAGACCCATTTATTTTGACTTGTACATTAGTGTACACACCTGGTGTATGCCTCAAAGGACCTAACTTCTGCTGTAACATAGGCAAGGGTTAATCTACCAAAATCAACTGAGTTATAGCCAAGATATTGGGTAAATTTGGCCCGGTGTTCAATCTCTACTTGTGCTTCTACATAAAGACACTTAACATCTATCAATTATTTCATGGGAAATGTAGGACAGAATTTTGTATAAACCACTACTCAAAACAGAGCTATGTTGAAGTAAAAAAAAAAAACCAAAACATTTTTCCTTCTGCACAGGAGGCACGTACTCTCTGCAGTTCCCCAGCTGGCAGGCAGACGCGCCCTGGGAATAACTATTTTCCCACAGGGAGTGCACTGGGCTTCTCTAACAGATCCCTGATTCATCCAGTGCCTTTCACAAGAGCTTTTCTTTCACCTTATGTCATCCGTTTATGTGTATGTAGGAAAGGAAAGCAGATTACGTGTAAACAAAGGTATAAGCACATATTGAGATAGACAGTTCTGGCTGCATTGAGTGTCTGTGCACGATCCTGGATGTGTGGTTATACACCATGCATACTTCTTGCCCAAGTAATTAGTACTTGGCTCCTAAATGTCTCCACATCCACATGTATTGGGTTTCTTTTTATATTTTATACATATGTTACATTATAATGTTGTATATGTTTTTGAGGAGGAGGAAGAGAGAATCTATTTACAACAGTTTTCTACTCCTTTTTAAAGATATGACACAAACTTTCATAGTAATGACAACAGCACAGTTTAAGAAATTGGTAATATTCTCCTAATAAAAGCAGCTTCTAAAATAGCATTGCATATATGCATTTGCAAGCAAGGAATACAATATGTAGAATGTAATGTTTGCTCCCACTTGTGAATTCTCCAAAAAATATCTGTAGTTCTATATATCTAACAAATACATATTGCAACATGTTTTTGCAGAGATTATGGCATTTCGGAATGTATACCACTTGCATATCCTTTATGTAGTAAAGGTAAATCACAGTAGATTTTTGGTGTCTAAGGGAGATTTTTTTTTTTAAGTGCAGCAGAGATTGCTACATGTCCCCGAGCACAAACCACATTTGGCATGTTTTTATGGGTTTGTGGTTTTATGTAGTAGCCAGCATTTATGAAAACAAAAATTAATCCAGAGCAAAACCCAAACTTATAAAGGACTAAAAAGATATTTAGTAAAATAAAGTCATTTTGGATTCCTCAAATGTAAGGCTCTTTACATATATATTTATGCTTAGTTCCACTTTGAAGTAAACAGATGGCAGACCCCCTAAGTCATAACATCACGTGAGAGAGATGAATGGGACACTTTGTAACCACAATAAAACCCCCTAAATTCATCATTAGCTCCTCTGATTAAAATTGCATATCCCTTTCAGCAATACAGGGAAGATAAATATGAAGATCTATGGAAGCTCATGGAAATAAAATATCTGAAATAATTCTAGAGGTTGCATCAGACCCTCCCAAAACACTGTTTGCAAATATGAAGGGAGTAAGGCATCCAGGGATAAAAATATAGGAATCCAAGGCACACACACTTTTCTTGCAATTATTTCAAATTTTGTGCTTAACATTTCATTGCTTAACAGCAGCAGCAGGGAAAGCATCCAGAGGAGTCTAGTGCCCCCTTAAACCATTATACAGCTCCAGTGAGTGAAAGTACTGAAACTTCCTCCTCTACCCTTCAATAAAATAAAATAAAGAAAAATGTTTTCCAAATGTACTTGAATAATTTGAAAAAAAATGAATTCATGTACTCTGATTTATTCTAAAAAATCTAATAAAATAAACAAAATGGCTAAAGCAGCCAATACCTAAAATGACGTGACAGCTGTGATCTTCAATTGCACCTGAGTCTCATTCTCCAAAGTATTGTAGATTCAGTGGTCCCAAGGTATTTGATGCCCAATTCCTATTGAACTGTAAAAGACTGTAGCCTCTGAATCTTAAGACAAGGCAGCAGAAGTAAGTCCAGGGACAGACACTGGGATTGCCGGGGTGAACCTCAGATGCCCCTGATGCTTACAGTGCCTTGGCAGCACATGTTTTACCTGCCATATGGATAGGTCCTAAGTCTCCAGCTAGTCTCTCTGTCCTTGTAACCGTGATGCTAAGCAGAAAAAAAATAGTTGGGTACTTCCACACAGGGCCCTGATGCCCCTTCCTGCACAAGCAAATGGGATCTGGCCACAGCTCAAGCTGCCTGAGAACAGGCGTCCAACGGTAGCACGGATGTCACATAACCATGATCTCGGGAACAGCCCAGTATTCCTGGTGTTGTATTGCCAAGGACTGAGCAGGCAGAGCTAAAAGCACCTATCTGCTTCTTTACATCATCTTGAAGATAGATTGACTTTACTTTAAATTCACAAAAACTGCTGTTTAATTCCTGCCTGGTCCTATACCCACCAACATCCCCACAAGCACAGGCCAAACCTACCACCTACCTGTCTACTCCTTCTCCTCTCTTTGTAGTTCACCTTGGCAATTCACGTGGTTTTCTGCTTATCTAGTTTCTTAAGGTTCCTTAAGTTGTGCCTAACTTTAAGTGCTGCAGAAGAGCTTGTATTCCTGATTTGGGCTTAATCTCACATTAGACACAAAGCACAAAGATGCAGGTACTGCGACGGAAACGTATGTTTCATTGCCCTGCATTCCCTTAGCTGGCCTAACCCTAAGGGGTTCAGCCAGTTTTGAAAATAAGACACTGATAGCCAGGTCCCAACAGTACTTCTCCAAATGTTCTCACTGAGGCCTGTGTTGGATGACAGAGACATGAACTATAAGGAAAAAAAGCTCTCAGTGTGTTCAAAGGAAAGATGAGACCGAGCAGGTTTTGAAGTTTGTTTTCAAGTAAGTTTCGATGTGTATTCGGTTTTGCTTTATCTGCAGCACTGTCCTTATAAATTGCCATTGTTTCCTTTTGCGAAAGACACTATCTGAATTGTCATCCCGAACAAGGTGTGTTGAAATGCCTGTTTGTTTCTTTCAGGGGGAGGACTGGTAATTCTCAAGGCGCACATGGATCCTTCAAGGAGCTGCCTACATGTGGGACCACAGTCTTGTGGGATCAAAGTCAAACTTTTGATCCCAAGGGACATAAATAAATTATGAAACTAAGCTAATCATTTCACAAGGCTTTGTACTTACTCTTTGGTATTTCCTCCTTTGGTATCCCTGCTTGCCTCACTTACAGGTCTTTTTATTACAGGTGCACGCAGGCAAAGCCTAAGGTTGGAATTATCAGGCTGACATCCACAGCCCAGCAGTGCTCTGCAGCTTGTTGAAAGTCATCTGGGGCAACTGCCGTACCTTGAATGTGCATCATGATATGACCAGCAGCATAAAAAAATGTATGGGACAGTGGTAGATCAGAAAGTGGCCAAACCCAGCAGTTTGGTCCAGATGAGAAACAGATAAATGCAAAACTATACAAACCACAGCTAGAGAAATGTTATTTGTGGGTTTTTTTCTTCACTAAAAAATTGCTAAAATCACCACTATGGATAAGCCTGCTACTCTAATTGGTTTGTTTCTCCGCTGTGCATTGAGACTAAGGTACGTGTGTCACTCAGAGAGATATTTTACTGGCATTCAGATACGTGGAAGTTGAGAATGTAAAGAAGGCAAAGATTAAGTGAGAGATGGACCAGGGGAATTGACTGAAGCATGAATGCTCATTAATGCTCTAGTTGGTTAAGAAAACCCAAAGAGTGTCTTGGGAAAAAATTAATGGCAATTTATATCACAACAGTACTAGGCACTGGAAAACATCAGGTTTCAGTACACACTGAAACTTACCTGAGAATTGCCTTCAATGTCCCCTGTTTTCCTGCTCTTTGAAGGATACAGGGGTTTTCTTTAGTCCTACTGTGACACTTCCTGCCAAGCTAGCAGACTCCATAGCCTAAAATCAGAGGATCTAGTGGCAGATATCCATTAAAAATATTCACAGTTTTAAGGCTTTAAATAAATGATTCCTTTTTTATAATGAAAAGGATGACAACAACTGTTTAGAAAAGAACTAACCCCCTTTTCATATTCTAAAATTTGGGCTGATTCTGAAATTATATTTCCTTTCTTAACAAAAAAATGCTTCCTAAAAGTGAGCCTATCTTAAGAACTTGAAAGCCCAGATAATTAGTTACAGAGATGTATAATAACCAATGAACAGCATTAAAAAGCCATCTGTAAATATCAAAGACTTTACTTGCCACCAGTTATATCATTCTGAGGTACCAAACCCATCCTGAGGTACCATGCTGAGATCCAGGATAATAAAGTGATACTGAAATGATAATCTTTCATTTACATTAAGTGACTTGGTTACTGGCCCGCCACTGTACATGCTGCCTTCAAAGGAGTGGGATCAGAGAAAGTCCTGAAGATCTTAAAAAAGATCTGATAGGAACTTGATACCCATGTTATTAGACCATCTGTCAAGGGGCGATTCACTTTAACTCTCCAGGACACCAGCTCTGAATTCTTCTCACTTAATACATAGCTTGACTATGCTTGCTTGCATCAGTCCTTATGCCCTAATCAAGTATGGTGTATTGCATTATACTTCAAGAGGCTTTTTTTTTTTTTTGCCTGAAGATAACTTAGATCTGCTGACTGACAAAATAGCACTTTATAAGGACACATCTTCCATAAATCTTTATTCAAAACATCTTCATTGTCCGTTATTAATTTACTGGTACTCAGGAAGATCTAAAACATCATAATGAATTCCTGTTTTATTTGTGTACTCTAGCTGTCACCTTAACTTCCACAGAAATTATGCTGGAATGCGTGATACTGTAAATACTGGCATCATATTGTCACTTCTTTCTTTAAAATCTTTTAAAATGTCAGACTACACGGAGTAATATATTCAAACGGGTTGTTATACCTGAGCTTTTGACAGAGAAATCTCAGACAGCCTGTACGAACACACTGCAGTTAACAACACGTGAGCTAACTTTCCCTATTAAAATAGCTCCAAAAGCCTTCCATGAACACATTAAGAGTCTTCTTTAAAGTTTATTCTAATAATAACACTAGCTAGTTGAAAACGTTAATTTAGGTCAGCTCTACTGACTGTTGCTATTTCTTGTCATATCAGAACAATGTCTCAACTGTAGCGTTGAATTTAATTACTGAAGTTTGATGTTTAAATACATTTTAATTAGGACTGTGACTGAATTTTGCTGCTAAATGATCCAATTTCCAGTACTAAACTGTTGCATCAATCATGCACTTTCACACTTTGATACTGCCCCTGCATTTCTGTGTGTGCATATAGATATCGCTATTATTATTTTTCTACCACTTTGCCAATGGTGCATACCACGTCGGGGAAAGGAGTGATCATTCCTGACGGGAATAATAAAAGGTTTAAATACACTAGCAAGGAAACATTCCGATTATTTTAAACTAGCACGTGAAAAAAAAAAAAAAAA
>VUYV01000018.1:2318035-2335588 GCA_008711295.1 Anarhynchus alexandrinus | reverse complement strand
AAAAAAAAAAAAAAACAAAAAAAACAAGAAAAGGTGGCTCTCAGATTCTTAATTCCTGGGGTCCAGCAGCCTTGTAAAGTTGCCTGCACGATGCCTTCCCTCCCCTTTAACCAAAGAACACATGAAAGGAGTTTATTTTTACTATCACTCCTCTGGCTCTCTTTCATCCCCCTCCCCCCCACCTCCTCCACCCCCCTCGCCCCAAAACCGCAGCTCTCCAAGACTCTCTTCCTTACACATCCCGAACCGAATAGGAAACTCCTCGCTGGGCCGTGNTTTTAAATCGTAACAGGGCTCCACCGAGTCACACGCTGCCCGTTACCTGAGCCCGAACCGTGCCTTTGTACTCCGGCGCTTTCCCGCCCGCCTTTCGCAAGCGCGGCAGTCCCCGCCGCAGCATTGCTCAAATACACCTTTACTGGCCGGAGCCTCAAGAGGATCATTTTATTTTCCTATTTTTTTTTTTTTGGTTTTGGCTTTTAAAGAAGGGACCAGAAACCCTGCCTGGCTGTCACCGTAACTCCCCGAACTCCCCACCACGACGCGGCACGGCAGGGGCAGCCCGGACGGGCTCCGCACCCCGCGCTGAGGCACGGCCCACCCCCACGGCCGCCGCCGCTCTTCCCTTCCCCGCGGAGCCGCGCCGCTACACAAAGGGACCCGCCGTCAGCCGGTTCGGGCCTTCTCCCCCCCCATCCTTCCCCCCCGCACTCGCCCCCGGCCCTGCCACCCCGCAGCGCCCGGGCGGGAGGGCCGAGACGGGGCCGAGCGCCCGCCCGGGGCCGGGCCCGACTCACCAGGCGAGGCTGGGGGCAGGTGTGCTCCAGCTCCTCCATGGCCTCCGCGGGCCGCGCCTCAGAGGGGGATTTCGGGATACCTGTTTCTGACTCAGCATCGGGCGCCAGCACTGGCATGGCCGGCGGCAGCCTCGCCCGCCGCCACACCACCGCCGCCGCCCGGGCCCGCCCGGCGCGGGGCTCCGCCGTCACGCGCGTGCCCGCCCCGCGGGGGGTCTCCCCGGGAGCCGCCCGGGGGCACGGCCGCCGCGCGTCGCCATAGCAACCGGGAGGCCGCCGTGCCGATGTCCCCCCCCACCGCCGCCGCCGTCGCCGCCGCCGGGAGGGGCGGGGGTGGGTGGGGCGCTGCGCTCATTTGCATGCGGCCTCCTGGTTGGCTGCTGCCCCGCCGCGCCACCGCGACCACCGGCGGCTCCCCGGGCCGGTACCGGTACTGGCCCCGGCCCGCCGCGGCCCTCCGCCGCCGGGCAGCCCCGCGAACCTCCCCCGCAGCCTGCTCCTCCCCGCGCCGCACCGGGGCCGTGGGACACGCTCTCCCCCAGCGCACCGGGGTGTAGGGGAGCGGTGTGGGCATTTGGGAGGAAGGAGCGCACCGAGACCCGCACCGGCGTATCCCCCCGGCCCCCACCCCTGCGCGGCTGCACGGCCAGGCCGGGCGCCGCTTTCAAGCGTCCACCTCCCGCCGGCCTCGGTAGCCCCCTCATGGTGACCGAGGTTTGAATCGGAGAATCGGTGAGGGGCGGCGGCGGTGCGGGCGGGCGTGGTGCTGAACGGACAGCTCCCGCCCGCTGCGCCGCCGGTAACGGCCGTGCGGGCGGCCCCAGCCGCCGGGTGGGAAGCGGCGGCGGCGGCGGCGGGAAAGGGCCCTCCCGCGCCGCTCAGGGCTCGGCAGCGGCCCCGAGAGTGGGCCAGGGGCGGCCGCCCGCTTCCCTTCTCCGGGGAGGAGCAAAAGGTGCTGGGGGAGACTTTTGGGAGGGGAATAGGGCTGAGGTGTCCGGGCATGGCCGGGTGTGACGGCGGTTTTCAGTTAGTGACGTCAAAAGGATTCAGGGGACAGGGGGTGAGTTTCTTTCAGGCATACATACTCCCTTCGGCTTGGGTTGAGTTTCTAGGCAATGCCTTTGCAAACTTGTGTTACCCCCCCAAAAATAAAGTTGTTTTTTAATGAAAGGATTTGTAATATATAACAGTTCCGGTAAAAAATGTCATTCTCTTCTGCCATGAGGTGGATAAAAGGACACAGTTTTAAGGGTAGCGGCTCTGTCTGCGCGCAGCGGAATGTTTCTATTGCAGCCAAACAGGTGACAGAGCCCCAGGCCCTCAGTGAGGAACCCCGTTAGTGCCCGCTTGGGAGTCGCAACCACATCTGCACCACCCGCAGCTGTGGCTTCTGCACCGCTGCAATAAAATACCCCCAATACTTCTTACTCCCAAAGCACATGAGAATATGATCAAGATAATATAAAGCCAATGCCTTTTAGAATGGAGACATGCTGTTGGCTATTGTTAACCTCAATAGATTCGTTAAAGCCTACTTCAGCAGCACTTAGCGTTGTTTTTTTAAAAAAAAGAGTGGTTGTTTTTAAAAACGGAGCTTCATCAAGGGGCACCAACGTTTAAGGCCATCCAAGAGCATGAGGAGTTATGAGAGCCTCAGGGTTTCGAGGACTTAATTTCAAACTTCTTATCTATTGCCCACCTGCAAAGGAGGAAGAGTGCAATACAAAAAAAATACGTGAGCTGTGTAAAAGGGAAAGTGGTTAAGGTAAGTGATGAAGAGGAGATAAAAAAAAGTAGAAAGAAAAGAGAATGTGAAAAGAAAGAATGAGAGAGAAGTCAAGAAAAAAAGGAAAAGACATGGCAAAGTAGGTGACAGAGCAAGGAAGAGGTAGCCAGACTAACTGAATCCCACAGCTGAACCTTTTTCTCATAAATAAGTTCCTTTATCCATTATTCTGTGAGGACTACTCACACATTACGGAAAGCATACTTTTGGGAAATGAATAAACCATGATTAATGCAGCACTCTGCCCAAAATTTGTAGCTCATCTTCTTAGGAAAAATACTTACAGGAGAGTTACGCCGTTGGAAGAATATTTTGGGCAGCATGGCTGAGCAGAGCCAGGACTGGAGCAGCCAGAGATAGCAGGTAGCTCTTTTATAAAACCAACCACATAACGCCAGCTGTGAAGAGACGGGTGCCGACATGCTGAAGGAGTCGCGGCAGGCACGGACATATCTGGGTTGGGTGTCCAGCCCTCCGTGACCGGGCAGGTGCGTGGGAAGAGAGACGAAAGGGAAAAGGACCTTCCTGCAGCTGGATGATTGCCAGTAAATGGGAAATGTAAAATCCCTTTCCTCTTATTTATTTAAAAGGGTGAATTTAATCTTTCCTTCCACGCTGAGAGTTTGCTATCGGCTCTGGCTGCATTTTGATTCATCTTTTGCAGAGATAAGTTTTCCCACATACATGTAGCATTAAAGAACGATGTCTCTCTTGCAGTAGCGTCATCACCTAAGTTGTGCCACAATTTCAAAGTGGAAGTGGAATGCTTTTCTTGCTGCTTATTCATTTCCAGCTTTGGGAAGTACTTCATAATTATTTTGTTTTCCTTCTGTTTGAACAGCATGATTAAGAAATTAGGGCCACAAAGATGATCAGAGGGCTGGAGCACCTCTCCTATGAGGACAGGCTGAGAGAATTGGGGTTGTTCAGCCTGGAGACGAGAAGGCTCCGGGGAGACCTTATAGCAGCCTTCCAGTATCTGAAGGGGGCCTACAAGAAGGCTGAAGAGGGACTTTTTACAAGGGCATGTGGTGATAGGATGAGGGGGAATGGCTTCAAACTGGAAGAGTGTAGATTTAGACTAGATATCAGGAAGAAATTCTTCACTGTGAGGGTGGTAAGGCACTGGAACAGGTTGCCCAGGGAAGTTGTGGATGCCCCATCCCCGGAGGTGTTCAAAGCCAGGCTGGATGGGGCTTTGAGCAACCTGGTCTAGTGGGAGGTGTCCCTGCCTATGGCAGGGTGGGGTTGGAACTGGATGATCTTTAAGGTCCCTTCCAACCTAAACCATTCTATGATTCTATTAAATGCTGTGTATCTCATTAATAAAGAGAATTGAAATAATGGCAGAGGGAAGGTCGTGGGTTCTGTCACATCTATCCAAATGGAATTTGTCACAGGCCACCTTGGCTCTGATGATCTAAGTCAACGTACTGGTATCTTGAATAATATATCCTAAATTGCATTGTCTTCTAGCTATGGGGGCAAAATGAGCTTCCAAAAGGCTGGAGTATGTCTAAAATATGCCCTCTAAAATAAAAATTAGGTTTGACTGGAGAAGCTGAGCATATGGTCTTTTGTAAACCCTTGTTAGTGAGCCAACTTTCAAAAGAACAGTGAAGCAAGAGTGATGGGTGGGAAGGTTCATGCATCTAATTTCTTTTATGTAACCAAATATCTTGAGTACGGTCTCCTGGGCACCCTCCTGCCATTCCTTCAGAAGCAAACAGGGATGTATAGCCACTGCCTTTAACGACTGAGCTCTTGGCAACAGCTGCTTGGGCTTGAATAGACATCTGATGCATAAAAATCCTGTCCCAGGGTGCATAAATTAACATTACATGCAAACAAGCCAGGAAACCACGATCCCAATCCTCTTAACGCTAATTCCACAGTCTGAATTGAGTAGACAGCAAACAGGGAAAAAATCTTAGCTGTTAGAAAGGTTCCCTCTGATAGGTGGTGGGGCTCTTTCTGTACAGAATTTCAGTTTGCAAACTGAAACAATTAATTCTCCAAGTATGAAAAATATATATTAAAAAATACTTTTATGCATTACATTTAAATCCTCTCCTTCTCAAACTGAAAGTGTTATCCATCTCTGACCTGCGTGGGCAGCCAATTCTTCTATATCCTCAGGCCCTCATTTTTAAATATCCCCTGCTCCTTTTTTTTTTTTCAATTTAGCCATTAAAAGTATTAAAATCTTTTAGTGGAGCACTGATCAGTGCCCACAAGTGTAACTACATGAACTTCAATTCCTTGTAGACACCAGCAGCTATAAAATCTCTGTTATGCTTTTTTACCATATTACACACATTAGACTGTAATATACGCAGTGATATGCTGCAGACTAGCATTGGCAGGCCAAGGTGGCTGAAATCTGAACATGAATTAAAGTGTCCCCTTCCCTCAGAGGGGGTCTTTTCTCTATATTTTATGCGCAAGAAGCTTACTTCATGAAGATTCATAGCTGTGCTGTTTAACATACATAAATTGCATCTTACCTTAGGCAAAATCCCCAGAAGGAGCAACCTGTACTTGGAAACTGGAATAAAGCCATTAAAGACCTCAACCTGCTTGAGTAGGGAAATGATATGCATTTCACAACTCGTTCACATGGAATGCTTTCTGCTCCTTCTAATGGTAAAGCAGTGATATAGCCTGCTATCTTCAGCAGTGTATAACGAGTTACATCCAAGCCACTTGCTAACAAGGTGTTTTGGGTTAGATGCTCACAGTTGCCCAGAGACCTTACTACTACAGAGAGGTCTGTAAATACTCAACAAAGTCCCCAGGCTAAGAACCACGACATTTGCTTTATTCAAACAAAGATACTCCATTATTCTGATGTCCTTTGTAAAAGCAGAGACTGGAATGCATTGCAGCCTCTGGAGAATATTCTCAAGTGTCTGAAGTGCCCCAGTGGATCTCAAGCACCAGTTAGCACAGCAGAAGCTCTATTTAAGATGGTCTTCACATGAGAGAGTCTGCAAGGGTCTTCTGACTTAGAACCGAAACACAACAAAGAGAAATAGACCCTCACGTATTTTCTGTTCAAAAGTCAGCAGGAAACTAGGGAAAACCAGGGACTGGTATAGTTAAACAGTGTTTGACTTCAAAGCCAAACATCTACAGAAAACATCACGGAATAAATTCTTGAATATTTAACAGATGAGCTGAATTTTGCTTCAATGTATGTATTTTGGATCCTGAAGGTTTTAATGACTGTCAACTGCAAGACTTTATAAGATGGAGGAATGGCTTATGTCTGGAGCAGGTTAGTTAAAATACTATGTTTCTATGTATGTATGTCATACTAATTCTAGACATTGTAGAATCAGTAGTCAAAAAATAGCAGAAAAAGATACCTTATTGCTGAGATAATCGACTAGTTAAATAACATATTTTTAGCCTGAGATTAAAACCCCACAATGGTAGATTTTTTTTCCCACCTGCACAGGTGAGAAAAAAAAAGGGAGAGAATGAAAGGTATGAATTTAAATACACCCTATTAGTTTTCACTGCCTCCAACACTGTCGCTTTGCTGCTTCAATGTAACGTTGTCTGATACTGTAGCTTTAATTCATTTTTAAGTTGCAGTTCATCATTCCAGTGGAACGCACAGTGCTTACAAACTACCACCTTTTTGTTAGAATAAATCCCAAACATTTCCTAGTTATGAAAGAGTCATACAATTGTATGTGGATTAAATCCGCGTTTTTTTTATATGCAATGACAGTCCATAGATCATGAAAAGTGAAAACATAGGATTTCGAATTACATAATCTTATACCTGGTTCTTTCCACAATTCCATAGTGGAGATGAGATTTTTAATAAATGTTACATTCTCAGGATGCTTGTATAGAATCAAATTAGTCAGTCTTTATATATATAAAGAATTTGTGCTGGTTTTGACTGGGATAGAGTTAATTTGCTTCATAGTAGCTAGTATGGGGCTATGTTTTGGATTTGTGCTGAAAACAGTGTTGATAACACAGGGATGTTTTAGTTATTGCTGAGCAGTGCTTACACAGAATCAAGGCTTTTTCTGCTCCTCACACCGCCCCACCAGTGAGCAGGCTGGGGGTGCACAAGAAGTTGGGAGGGGACACAGCCGGGACAGCTGACCCCAACTGGCCAAAGGGATATTCCATACCATATGACGTCATGGTCACCAATAAAGCTAGGGGGAGGGTTGGCAGGGGGGCCACTGCTCGGGGACTGGCTGGGCATCAGTTGGTTGGTGGTGAGCAACTGTTTTCATTTGCATCGCATGTCTTTCTTGGGGTTTCTTTCTCTCTCTGTTATTTTTCTTTTCATTACTATTATTACTACTCATTATTATTAATATAAATATTATAATGTTTCAGTTATTAAACCATTCTTATCTCAACCCATGAGTTTTCTCACTTTTACCCTTCCAATTCTCTTCCCCGCCATCCCTCTGGGGCGGGAAGTGAGTGAGCGGCTGTGTGATGCTTAGTTGCCGGCTGGTGTTAAACCACAACAGAGTTTAATTAAAAATGTCATGTTAATTCCAGTGCAGCTTATATATAAATCATCTGAAATCCATAAATTGTTGAAAATGGTGGCTTTTGATGATGCCATTCATCCGTGCTTTAAAGTACTGTTTTGAATAAGTCCGGCTACCCACTTTGGGGTAGATTCTTTGTGTTCTTGCTCTATCATGAACTACTTTTATAAACACTTTTGAAGAAAACGGTGAGAAATTATGGCTGGTTTTTGACCAAGAGGCTATCTGTCTTTATTTTCTTTTCCACAGTCAGAGAGATCGTCACTTAGTGTGGGCAATGTTAGGTCTGTCTCACGTTATTAGATTGTTCTGTCGTCCTTGCTAATTTTTACAATCAAGCTTTTAATTATTGGGTCATCAGGGAAGGATGAGGGATTTCTGGCAGTGGGACTTTCCTGTTGGATGCACAGAGGTTGGGAAGCACTTCGATTAGCTAATCTCTGTTGGTCATTCCCTTCCCAGAACCCCAGCTATCTACTCAATCCACTCTTATCATAGAATCATAGAATGGTTTGGGTTGGAAGGCACCTTTAAAGGTCATCTAGTCCAACCCCCCTGCAATGAGCAGGGGCATCTTCAGCCAGACCAGGTTGCTCAAAGCCCCGTCCAACCTGACCTTGAATGTTTTCAGGGATGGGGCGTCTACCACCTCTCTGGGCAACCTGTTCCAGTGTTTCACCACCCTCATTGTAGAAAATGTCTTCCTTATATATAGTTATACATATATAGTTGAAATCTGGCCTCTTCTAGTTTAAAACCATTACTCCTTGTCCTATCACAACAGGCCCTGCTAAAAAATCTGTCCCCATCTTTCTTATAAGCCCCCTTTAATTACTGAAGGCCCGCAATAATGTCCCCCTGGAGCCTTCTCTTCTCCAGGCTGAACAGCCTGTCCCCATAGGAGAGGTGTTCCAGCCCTCTGATCATTTTTGTGGCCCTCCTCTGGACCCGCTCCAACAGCTCTGTGTCTTTCCTGTGTTGAGGGCTCCAGAACTGGATGCAGTACTCCAGGTGGGGTCTCACCAGAGCAGAATAGAGGGGCAGAATCACCTGCCTCAACCTGCTGGCCATGCTGCTTTGAATGCTGCCCTGTTCCTTCTTATTAGGAGGTTTTTCTTAATGTCTAGCCTGAACTTCCGTTGCTGCAACCTATTGCCCCTGCTTGTTCTTCTACTGGACATAGAGAACAGATTTATTATCTTGCTTTTTGTATGACTCATATGGTTAAGATTTTGAAACAATAGTTTAAGGATTTGGAGTAGATAGCTGACATTCAGCAGGTAGGCTGGTATTTTTGTCACGTCTCTTATGACTTTTCTTGACCAAACTGCCCCAGTTGTTCCAATAGTTTCTCATAGGTCATATTTCACAGATCTTCTCATTATGCTCCCTGTTCTATTTTGGGTTCTCCATAGATTTCTTGCAGAGTGGTGCAAGCACAGTACTACAGCTGCAACTTTACCGCTACCAAGAAATATAATGCTGAGTATTACAGATCTCACTCTTTTATATATCTCAGTATAAAATTTGCCTAAATGAGTCATATTCTATCTGTTCTGCTTCTTTTTGTTATAGATAAAATACAATTTAAGAAAAATCTCTTTCCTATTTACATTTAAACTATGTTGTTATCCCTCCTTGCTCATTTTCCCCTCTTCTGGCTTTCTAGATACGCACTCCAATCCCCTTAAATCCACACAAAGTTAAGACTGCCTTTCTTGCACATATTTGTGTTGCATTCAATTCTACCTATTTTCAATCTCTTGGTGCCTTTCTTTTCCCCCAGCTCAATTTCAAACTTCTTGATCTTCAGTATTCTGTCACACTACCCTTTTCAGTATTATAAGTCTCCAATTCTTTTATTTCCTTCTGCTGTTCCTGTCAACCTTTATCTTTCCATTTTTCAATTTTTCATGCAAATGCCTTCACAGGTTTTTTTTCCTCATACTATTGCAAATGCAAACCTGCCAAGTAAAACATCAAAAAATCATACTGTAAACTGCATCCAAGTGATTCATGTTTATGATTTTGGGTACCAAAAACTTAATAACTGGAGGTTTTCATAATCTGGCAGAGATACACACTTTATTTAAAAGAAAGCATGTATTTATGCACTGTAAAATGATTATCTACTACCTAGTGTAGCTTTTACTACTTATTAAGCTTGTTTGACCCTAAGATCTTATTTCAGTTGCTTATAACTTTTCCACCTTTGAAACTTTTGATCTGGCGTGTTACTGGCTGGGCATCTGTCCTGGTTTGAGGTGAAGCAGGACCAATTTTGTTCAGTAACTTTACTTCTTAGCTGGGCCTCTTCTAACTACTGAAATTAACAGCATATTGTGCAGACAATGTTCACTCTCTCAGAGTGATAAGACCAATGTCTATAGCTGATGCCCAGGCATGGTATGCAGAGAGGCTCTTGCTTATACTTATTGCTATAACGGCCAAGGCCAACCAACTTTGTTACTTGCCCCATTGGACGGTCGGAAGCAGAAAAGAGTAGTGGGGTCCCACCTGCAGGGAGGAGCGGACAGGACAGGTGACCCAAAACTGACCAACAGGGTATTCCATCCCATCTGCCTCATGCTCAGTATAAAAGCTGAGGGATCAAAGGGTCAGCTCTCTTTCTTCAATGGCCGATGTCTGAGGAGGACTCTGTCTGTTCGTCTGCCTTTGATCCTGATCCTGAATGCAGATCCAGAATCCAGTTCCTGTCCGTCACTGAGTCCAGCCTGAGACTGCCCCAGTGCCAGCCAGTGTCGTGGTTGTCATCCTGGGAGCTTGATATGGTTTTGTATATATTTCATTATTTCTTTTTATTTTATTATTAATATTTCATTAAAGTAGTTTAGTTCCTTCTAAACTCATAAGTCTCTTTTTCCCTCCTCTGCCTCTCTCTTTGAAGAGGGGAGCATCTGTCAGTCCCATCTGGGGTCCCCCAGATCCCCAGTAGCTGATTTGGCCTAAACCACGACAGCATCTTTTACCCACTGAGCAGTTATGGGCAACTAATACCAGCATAATGCAGCTGTTCCTG
Organism: Anarhynchus alexandrinus; assembly: GCA_008711295.1. NCBI lineage: Eukaryota > Metazoa > Chordata > Aves > Charadriiformes > Charadriidae > Anarhynchus > Anarhynchus alexandrinus. Next base: position 2,325,427 of record VUYV01000018.1, on the reverse strand, counting down.
GAAAATACCTTGTAGATATTTTGGGGGATTTTTCTTTGAAAAAACAGGACAACAATTTTTATTTTTTTTTTAATAAAAAAACCCCAAACCTCATTTAGTCAAAGGCTACATTTGCTACTTTTTTCATAGACTAATTTAAATTTAAGGGGTGGGGGGGAAGACTTCCTAAAGAAATTCTGTTTTGTAAAAACCTCCCCTTCTTTGAGGGAAGATAAGATGTAGACTGTAAAGAATCAACTACAAGAAAGGGAGAAAGAACTTCATACGCTTACTGGATTTACATAGTTAAACACAAAAGCCAAGTTGTCAGACTTGTATGAATTCCTACCTATCTTTAAGTATGTCAATAAAAATATTAATCCTTTCACTGAATAATTTCAGTAAAGCTTCTCAAACCTTACCTATGTGTACTTATCACGCTATGGAAGTCCTAGGACTAATTTGTCTTTGCTCAGGTATGATATTGAAATGAGATTACTGTCACTTGTTCTCATATTCAAGCACAAAACAGCACTGGCGTTTCTGTGGCGTCTCTGCCATGTTTGAAAGGGGGTGGTATGGGCCAGTATGTCAGGCATGTTCTTTTCACTTTTGGACCACTCAGAGGAGTAAGGCTTCACCATTTTCAGAAGTGGCCTTCTAGAAGACTTGTGGAGCATAAAGAGAGAGATGGGGGAGAGGGAGAAGGTAAACCCACCCCACATATTGTCCTGATGCATGGAACAGAAGGTTGTGGAGTCTCCATCCTTGAGACAGTCAAACCCCAAGTGGACACGGCCTGAGCAATCTGCTCTGTCTGGTCCTGATTTGAGCATGGGGAGGACTAGAGATCTCCAGAGGTCCCTTCCAAGCTGAATTATTCTAAGATCCCACATTTAGACAAGCTAGCTACAGCAAGATGACCAAATGATTTATGCTGTGGTCTTAAGGGGAAGAACACTGACAGTGTAAGAGCCTCAGTAAATCTGGGAGAGGTAGAAAAAATTGGGGAAGTAGTCATGGCTGAAAGATGAGAGGGAAAGTGGAAAGTCTTTTCCCAGTTTCTGTATTATTACTTGTGGATTAAATAATATCTAAGCAGGTCATGAGTTTTTGAAAAATACATCAAAGAATGAGAGACTTAGACCCTTAGTAACAGCTAAACTTCTGTAGTTTTACTGCCCTAGCACAGCGAAATATTAATGATACCACAAAGCCAAATATAAATGTGAAAAGTGATTCAGTGTGTAAGATTTTGTTATAATAAATGAAGGGCTCTGGCCATGCGATTAGATTGACTTGGGATCTGTGTCAGTGTCCTGAATGCATTAATAGGCTTCAATAAGCCTGACCACCCTCAGCTGGGGTGTCCCCATATCCTGCTGCCAAGGAGCCCCACTTCAGTTCAGCCCTGGGCCTTCAGTCCATGCATGAACTATGTTGTAGATGTGGGTGGCTCCAGCTGTGTTGCAGCTGAGCCTGGCCATGGACCCTCTTGATTTTGACCTCAACCCATGGCCTGACTTCCTGCCCTGCCTCATCACCACGGACTTGCTTGGTAATTGCTGGGTTTGTGTCTGACCCATGTTACCATCACTGGACCTGACCCTGACTTGTGTTTCTGACTTGCCTGTAGTGATGAGGCAAGTCCGAAACCTTGTTTGCTGACCTGGACTCTTGGCTGGGTCTGCCCTGCTCACCTCGCTTGGGGGCTGTGGGATGCGACCCTGGGCGACAAGGTCACTACCCCACCAGCCATATCCTATCATCAGCTCCCTGTCCTTAGGGAACAGCTGACCCTTGCTGCACCCTGACAGCTAGCTCAGGCCTTCCTAAACCCTGAATCGAGCGCAGTGGGGCCTGGCCCATGGCTGCATGGGGTCTTCTCTGGTGGTTCCTCCTGAGTCATCAGCTTGACCCTGGGCTTTGGTGTCCCCGCCCTGCCTAGCCCTAGCCTAGGCTCCTGAGTGAATCCTCCTGACAGAGCCCACCTGGCAGCCTCCGGGGACTGGCCTCCAGGGTTCCTGCCACCCACAAGTCCTCTCTGCCATGGACCTTTCCCAGGCCCTTGTCCCTGCCCTGGCTTAGTGTCCATGAAGTAGTCCACTGACAGCCCATGACAATTAACCCACTCTACAGCAAACCCCTTCTGAGCACAGATCTCTGTGAGGTGTGAGGGCACACCTTGCCTGGGAGGGGGGCTGCAGCCAGCACCCTGAGGGCACTGACAGCCCCCACCAGCTTCACCTGGGTCCCCTGCCCTCTGATCAGGAGCTCTGTTTGAGTTCTGGCCTGCACCATCAGTCCCTGTCTGAGCTGGGCTGTAGGACTGCTGGTCTCCAGCTCAGCCACAGCTTCCTAGCTTGACCTTGGACTTCCTTCATCACTATGGACTCATCTGGTGATGCTCAGGCTGTATCTGGCCCTGGTTACCATGGGGCCTGATCCTGGTCCCCACGCACAGGCTGACTTCGTGGCTTGTCCTTGGACCTGCCTCATCACTACAGACTTGACCGGTGATGGCTGGGCTGTGTCTGACCCAGCTTACCATCACTGGACCTGACCCTGAGTCACATTTCTGGTCTGACCTCAGACCTGCCTCATCACCATGGACTTGTCTGCTCCAGATTCTGGGCTGATCCTGACTCCCATCCCCGGACTACCCTGCTCGCGGTCCTCAGGGGCTGGGGGACAGGGCCCCGACTGTCATGCTGGCTTTGCCATGCTGGGCTCACCACCCACGGTCAGCCATTGCTGCTTCCCCACACTGTGAGCACAGCCTCCACCAGCACCCATGCAGCAACAGAGAGCTGTCAGGATTACAACCAGACTTTGGAGCATATCGTGATGCTTTCCTTCTTTCTGCTGAAGAGACGGTGAATGCTGAGAGTATTCACCCATGGATGCGTGTTTGATCTTCAGCCAGGTCTTGAAATGTAACAGCCTCTCTGCAATAATATTCTGCTTATACATTAATTGTTCATTTTTGTGCAATTGTAAAGAGAGAGCGCTGAAAGTAGTTAAAACAGAGACTTTCATGCTGTGGCAATAACTGCATGCTTTTGAATACCACTGGCATCGGATTTAATTCTTAGACATTATAATTATGTGCAGGCTCATTCTCTGTGAGTTTGCTCTAGCTTGTCTTCCCTATTTAATTTACATTATAATATTTTGTACTTTTCCTCTAGGCTTGAATAGGAATATTGTATTAGGCAAGCAGGTGATTGGATTCTGCTGTCTGTTTCAGGGAGTGTAATGCCACCGATTCTGGTAGTTACTAGGATTTGCTGTAATTTAACAGCAATCAGAATTTAATGTGTTTGGGTTTTTTTTTTTTTTTTAAAAGTAGCTCTTGATGTTCATTCCAAAGACTTTGTCTGTCAGAACGGAAATTAATGTGTTGTTCCAGTTTCTATTTCACCTTTGTATTTCAGAGCCTTAACATCCTAATAGTGACTTTATTCTTTTCATCCTCATGTTAGCAGGTAACTCAGGTAGGAAATTAAAAAGAGCTGTGCAGCAAACTAAAGGCATTTACGGGCCTGGTAAGCAAGGAACCTACCCTTTGAATATAAATGTTTGCATCATCATCTTTACAGATAAATAAATCGAGAAGTATCTATTTCTTCACATTTCTATCAGTTAACTACCTGTGAAGAGTTTTGAAAACAAAGACCTCTGGGTAAGAAATAATTTGAGTTTTTTGATTTTTAATTTATGTAACTTGTACTCCTTTAGGAGTTTAGTCCCCTATACAGCCCATACAGGCTGTAGTAGTTTAAGTAATTCACGTTGAACTGTCACATGAATAGCATAGTTTAGAAAGCAGCTGGTGAAGTGAAGTAGTCAAAGAAGTGGATCATGTTAGATGTAAAAACTTTAAGTTAATTAGGCAATAACATGAATTACTTCAGATCAATATAAGGATTAAAAGTAAGAGAATGAAATACTCCACATGTAGGAAACACACATAAAGCATATACACTCATATCCTGAGCACTAGCATGCACACACATGCATGATTCTCCACAAAGACAGTCTGTACTTAACAATAATATAATAATGTTTAGGCACTTTGAGTCAGACATAGTATTGATGAATTTGCTCTCTGGTGTAATTCATGGTTTACTCGCATTCTGTTTCTTATACCACCCCTCTTAGTTTCAATAGATTTTTTCATCATTAAAAAGAAATTACCAACCATAAGCTTAATGTGTAATGTCTGAATCTGAGAGTTTTAGCTTTTTGTCCTGCTGTCTTTGAGATAGATCAAGCATGCCCTAGACATAAAAAGGAAGACAAGCATAATCCTTGATGCAGTAATTATTTTGTCCTTTTAACTCTGGTTTGATACTATGCTCCATTTGTACTTTCAAATGTTAACACATACTACTGTTTCTATTATCTTGGAGCTCTTGCAATGAGTTTACAATATTTTTTATTCATAGCTTATATATTTAAATTACAGCTCTAAGAAAACAACATGGAAAATGCATCTTTGTCACCTTTCGTTGAAATCCGGGAGTTTCCTGAGCTTCCTCTTCTGCACCGCGTTTTTGGCTGCCTACCATCTTCGTTACTGTGCTTTTCTTGCACTTCTCTCTGCAGCTATCACACTTTCCTTGAGAGAACCTTGGGTGGCTCTGAACTGCACAGCGGAATTCCCACTTCTTGTGCTTAAAAGACAATTGAGCAAAGGTCATGCCAAGTTGTTCTTGTATGACTGTCCCAAGGGCGGTTAAAGATCAGCTCAAAGTAATCTGCTGTGATAAAGCCATTTAGCAAAGGAAATCCCAAATCTTGCTGGGTTATTTTTCTTTTCCAAAGCAAAGCCCTTCCCCTTGCCCCCCCCCCCCTTTTTTTTTCCCCTGCAGCATTTAAATATGCTTGTTATGCTGTGCTGCAGAAAACAGATGCATTGTTGTTATGGCCAGAGATGAATGTCAGGGTTGAACAAGCATTTATGAAGAAGGCTTTTGTTTGATCTGTGCTGTCCCACAGTGGAGCTATGGCAACAACTTCAGTTTGGTACATTAACTGTATCACTGTGTACTGGCTCAAAACATGGCATCACCTGAATGACAAACATGCCACTGTTTGTATGACAGCTGACAAAGGGTATTGTCTTTTTTTTTTAATCAAAAGCATTAAAAAACAGTCAATTCAAAATTCCAAAGCATGTGAAAGCTAGGTATATGTAAAATGCAGTATCGCTCTATTTTTATTCAAACTGAACGATTTAATGTCATTGTTATTTTATAAATGTTTCTCTATTGTAGCTTAAAAAACTGAGTAACGTGCTTAGTGATGCGATCTTGTTTTGTGCGTGTGTTTAAAAAAAAGATAAAAAACCAGCGGATACACTGCACCAAAAGAAAGGCTGTCTGTAGGTCAGACAGGCATTCTTCTTATAGCCGTCAGTGTTCCCAAGGATGCGGGTTTGCTACAGCCAAGCTGATCTAATAACTAGCTACTGCTGAGAGGGGTGGTCTCACTCTCTCACGTGCCTGGGAACGGGCATTCTGGCTGTCAGGGTGGCTGGGGGAGCAGATCAGTCTCTTCTGGCACCAGGGAGCTGTTACAGGTGGTTAGGGGTGGTTCTTCTGCTTCCACCTAAGACTAGGTCCAGCAGTGAGAGGTAATGTTGTACTAGGAACTGGGTAGATGAGTTGGAAGGATCAATGCCTCTTAGTTTTTTTATTTCTCTTACTAATGCAAAGGAGTCCTTGTGGAGAAGCAAAATAACTTTCAGTTTCAGAACCATAAAAATTCTCTCTTCTAGATAGCTGAAAATAGTCAGTAATATCCAGGCAAAACAATACTAGCTAATGCTCCTGTAACAGTGGATTAGCCGTAAGGACAGTCCTATTCGCTCTCAAACAGCTCTTGAAGTGTTGGTGCTACCTGTCTTTGTAAGAAGCTGGAGTCAGTGTCTACATATTCTCATGAGAAGCAAATGCTCCTCCAGAAATTCTGCAAATAAAGGTGGCAAGTTCTTTGGGTAGTGACTGGCCAGCACTGATGTTTTGGGAAAAAAGATCAAAGTTGATCTGTGGTGAAACAGCACCAACTTCACTGGTGGGGTTTCTTAATGAAGGCACAGGCAGATAGATCTAAGCCATTTTAGAGAAGAGAACTTGTAAAGCTTCAGTTGTCTTAACTGAGGTTTTTAAAAACATTCCCAACTATACTTGAAACTGAAATATATCTTTTTCTGGACACAGCTCTTGCTCCTCAGCTGAAGGCTGGTGTGTAATACTTGACACATCTGAGTAAAGGTATCTCTGTAGGATCAAGATGAGCAGAACGTACTCCACCACCTCACCCTGCCAAAATCAGGTGTATACAAGGCAAAAGCTAACAGGTCTTTTCTCTGAGCCCTCCATGCACTCAGCCTCCTAAGAAATCCAGTCCGAATCTATTTTTTCATGTATATCAAGGAAGCGGGGAAAAAAACAGGTGAAGGGATTTTGGAAACAGGAGGGCAACCGCTTATCTATTTTGCCACTAAACTGGCCAACCACTACCTGTTTCTGAAAAGACTAGGGAGTAAGTTACTGAAAGAGTTCCTGAAACTTTTGACAAGAGAATAATGAATCATAGAATGGTTTAGGTTGGAAGGGACCTTAAAGACCATCTAGTTCAAATCCCCGTGCCATAGGCACGGACACCTCCCACTAGACCAGGTTGGTCAAAGCCCTGTGACACCTACTCTAAATACACGAAAAGAAAACCGCAGCTGCTATGGATATTATTCATTGTTTGTCAAGATCACCCTCCTAGCTCCTCTGGTTATATATTGCTTAAAACCATGTGGGAAATGCAGCTGCTACTGCTCTGCTGACAACATTGTTGCAGGCTGTCCTTGACCCTCAGGCTGCAGCCTAGCTCCAGCTTTTAGACGACTGACATCAACCACCACCTTCTCCCGACTGAGGAGCGTGCATTTGGGCTATTTTGCCCCATTTAAGACACCATACCACCATGGTTTACGGGCCCCTTCACCCTTACAGCAGGTGGCAGCCCCGCTGGAGACCCCTAACGCAACTCGCGGCACGGCGCTGACCTCTGCCGCCCTCACACCCCTTCTCGGGCCCTTAGGATGAACTACCGGCTGCAAAGCCGCGGCTCTAGCGGCGGGGCGGGCCGGGCCCGGCCCCGTAAACCTCCTCAGGCGGCGGGAGCCGCCAGCCCAGGCCTCGGCCGGAGCCCGGGCCCACACGCGCCGCCAGGCGTCGCCCAGGAAGTGGCTCCGCCTCGCCCGCGGCTTCCTTCCCGCTCTCGGGAGGGTAGGCGGACGGAGCCCCCTTCCCGTAGCCGCCCTGCTCTCCCCCACCGCCTGCAGCCGCCGCCGCCGCTGCTCGCTCAGTTCCCCCCGCCCCGCCCCGGCCTGGCGGGGCCGGGCCCGCC